>MU741852.1:66552-191227 GCA_026770625.1 Nicotiana glauca
CTCTCTCTCTCTCTCTCTCTCTCTCTCTTTCTTTTCTCACTAATACTTATTGGCTCTCACTGATACTGAGGATACCTCGATATCCTTTGCCTCCAAACATGTTCTTCATCGTACAAACTCAATTTTGGTTATAAATAGCTCCGTTTGATTATATTTCTAGCTATTAGATTATGCCAGAATATCCCCGACAACCCGAGCTTGACCCCGAGGTCGACCTCGAAGTATCAATCGAGCAAGTCTACGCCCAGGTAACATGCCCTTTGGTTCGCTCGTTACCTAGTTTATCTCTTGCCACATCACTAAAACTCGTAACACTAGCATCATCTGCTTTAACAAACTAGCTCAGGAATAGATAATGTATTTTTGGAGTCCCATTTAATAAATTTGATTGTTGTACCATTTTTACGGTAAACAGTTTGGCGCCCACCGTGTGGCTAAAAATAATAGTGATTATTTTGTTGCTAGTTTCATTACACAAATGCATATCATCTTTCACACTTTTTCTTGTCTAAAATCCTTTGATTTCAGGTAAAAATGTCTGGCTCGGTGAACAGAACTGAGAACGACCACCTCGAAGAACACAAGAAAAATGGTGTAGCTATCCCGGCCGCCGGATCACCACTATAGGATCCCGGTAACGCACCCGGACCAATGCTAGCGGACGCGGACTCACAGGACGCACAACAAGTCAACGAATCATCCCACGCCGACAAGAGCGTGTGACACAGCGACCAATAGGAAGTTCAAAAAACCCCAGCCCAGGAAGAATAGGAAGTTAGTCTTCACGTTATTTTTGAAATGTTGCAGGTACAACAACTGGCCATCGCTCAGTTGCAAAGCCTCCGAGGACTCCCAACATACCAGCACCGAAGACAGCTCCCCCCGCCAAGCAAATACCTGAAAGATCAAATGATATCGGATCGACTGCTGACCCCACCATAGTAAAGATGCTAGAGGACCTTACCAAAAGGATCAAATCAGGCAAAAAAATGATTGCGGCCAACGATAAAAAAGTCGAGACCTACAACTCTCGAGTGGACCATATCCCGGGAGCACCCCTGGTCCTAAAAGGTCTGGATTCAAAGAAATTTGTACAGAGGTCGTTCCCCGAGGAAGTGGCCCTGAAGCCCATTCCCAAAAAATTTAGGATGCCGGAACTCCCCAAATACAATGGCACCACTGATCTGAATGAGCGCATCACTGCCTATACATGCGGTGTAAAAGGCAACAATATAAAAAATGACGAAATCGAATCTATGTCGCTAAAAAAATTCGGAGAAACACTTTCGAAGGGGGCCATGATGTGGTATCACAACCTGGCTCCGACTCCATAGATTCATTTGCCATACTAGTAGATTCCTTCGTGAAGGCACACGCAGGAGCCAGCAAGGTAGCAACGAGGAAGTCCAACGTTTTCAAGATCAAACAAAGAGAGAATGAGATGTAGCAAGAATTCGTGTCCTACTTCCAAATGTAACTACCACCCTTCTCCGACGACTGGGAAGTACAGGCCTTCACCCAAGGCCTAAACGAACGAAGCTAAGTGGCCTCGAAGTAGGTGAAGCAGATCCTTATCGAATACCCGGTCGTGACTTGGTTGGACGTCCACAACCGGTACCAGTCAAAGATCAGGGCCGAGGACGACCAACTGGGAGCCCCTTCAGGCTTGGTGTACCTGAGCAGACTCCCGGTAAAAGAAGCGAGAACAAACAAAGAAAGGTACCAACCATACCTCAAAGACGGAAGGAACGTTCCACGATGCAACCTAACTCGCAACGATCGAAGGACATATCGAGGACAGGACCCCCGAGGACTCATCAACAGAACCAGGTTCGATCGAAACATAGCACTAGCTAACGTGCCCCACTTATCGGAATACAACTTTTGCATTGACGTTTCAGATATCGTGTTCACTATCTACAAGATCAGGGACACCAAGTGGCCCAAACCGATACAGACAGACCATTTGCAGAGAAACTATTACCTAGTATGCAAGTTTCACAACAGACACGGTCACATGACCGAGGACTGCCATTAACTATGAGAAGAGGTGGCTTGACTACTCAACAAAGGGCATCTCCAGGATTTCTTAGTGATCGGGCAAAAAATCAATTCCGAGAGAGGGAGGCGAAGAAAAATTAGGTAAACGAACCACGACATGTCATCCACATGATCATGGGGGGCGCCAATGCCTTGTAGGAACCGGTAGTAAAAAGAATAAAGATATCCATCACCAGGGAACAAAGGACTCGAGGTTATATCCAAGAAAACGCCCCCACGTTCAGCGAGGAAGACACCGAGGCCCTATCCCAACCCCATAATCTCCTTTCTTATAATTCATTTCAGATAAAACGTGTACTCATGGATTCAGGTAGTTCGGCCAATATCATCAGGGTGAAGGTAATAGAACGACTGGGGCTGCTCGAACAAATCATACCCGCCACTTTGGTCCTCAACGGTTTCAACATGGCGAGCGAAACAACAAAGGGAGAAATCATCCTCCCGGTTACCGTGACTGGCACAACCCAAGATGCCAAGTTCCATGTCATCGATGGAGATATGAGGTATAATTCATTATTCGGGTGACCCTAGATACACTGCATGAGAGCAGTACCATCCACCCTCCATCAGGTGATAAAATTCCGCACAAAGGACATGATCAAGATCACATATGGAGAACAATACACGGCAAGGGAAATGTTTGCTATACACGATGTTGTGCCAACATTCACGCTTCCACCCCCAAATGAAACCACGAACAGGCCAGGTCTCGCCCCCGGTCGAACTTGACAAAGCAAAGTGAAAAATTCGCGCCACACCTCCCCACCCAGGAAGTTATAATCGTCTAAATCCCAAGACGTCGCATGTGCACATAACTCTAAGGTACAACCACTCCTTTCCTTATGTTATTTTTTTTCAAATCCGAGATTAACCCTTGCGCAGACACCCGAATCGGAAGCTGCCCAGACGTTATTACGGTTGCGAAACCCCAAAACCCCAAAGGCGCATCCATTGCACTCATTTCCTTTGACCGAGTTTTATCCTAAAAAGAAGGTTTTTACCGGCAAGACTTTTAACAAGGCAATAACTACAAGCCACCAGGAGGGGAACACCGTAAGATTTTGAAAACAAATACAGCGGCTGCTAAAAAAGCGAGAAGGCATTCCCCCCAAAAGAGCGGCCCGCTCACGGGAATTTTGGAAAACACCAGACAAGGTTTCCTGTAAGAAAAATGATTCATCGAAACATAGGTGTATTCATGCCTGATCGACAAAAAATTGTACTATTGTATCAACAAATCAATAATACTTTTTGGAGGAGGGAACTCCTTCCCAAAGTAAAGCGACTAATCTTTCCCTTGAAACATCCCGAAAAACGCAGGAACAGGTGCCAGCAGTTCAAAACACCCCAAACGGCCTCTGGGTTGAGGCTACAAGAACGCAATGTCTTTCAGATGGGACAAACCCGTAAGCGATCAGCCTTGGCCCGATATAGGTCCGGCCAACACAGCAAGGTATATTGCGCCAAAAGATCAAAGGATGCTTTCCAACACTCCGTCTCCCCAATGGAGAAATAACAACGCCATTCCCGGTAGGGATCTCTTCGCCAAGTGCATCTCGGAATACTCAAAGACTCAATGCCTACAATAGAGAACTCGCACAACTCCAGTACCAGAACTTCGGGCTCATAAAACCCTAAAAGCATAGCTCCGAGTTCACAAGAAGTGGTCTTCATGCTTAAACAACTTGATGACTCGGAAACTAACAACAATCGCCATACTAGATCCCCGAAAAAATTGTAAGACCTCAATAGGCATGACAAATTGTAATACCTCAACATGCATGACAAACTGTAAGACCTCAAAATGCATGAAAATCCCAAAGTTTAAGCTATACGTCCCATTTGTAAGAATCTTGAAAGGGCATACCCTCGATGAGGATGCCTAAACTATTACTCGGGATCAAAAATGGCTATAGCCAAACGCACATGACTACGGTCAAAACGGTTGATACAGCAAAAATAACGGGACTCGGGAACAGCCAACCATCGCTAAACAAAAATCGCAGGCCACTACTTTGAATAAATTTTTGGAAAGAACCGGTCAAAATAGGCTTCCCTCAATAGGAAAACAATGGGCTATGAACCTTCTGATGTGCCCGAAATATCGCCGATTAGGACTTGAAATTGAGGTTCTTCTAGAACCAACGATGGGTCAGGCAAAAATCTTTCAAAAAGACCTTAACGAGCGAAAAACAAAGGCTACAAAAAGCCACGGGAAAAAACAGCGTAAGAGCCATTGTCTCCAGCTAAGCAAGCCTACGGGCCACATATCAAAAGGTCTCTACGACCAAAAAGCATAAGAGCCATTGTCGCCAGCCAAATTGACAACTTGAGGATTAAAGTGAGCTCGAATCGTAACTTGATTCGGAGACCGGATCCAAAATAATTAACTAAACAAGCCTACGGGCCATATATCAAAAGGTCTCTACGACCAAAAATGCATAAGAGCCCTTGTCGCCAGCCAAAAACTGACAGCTTAAGGGTCAATTAATGCTCGAATCGCAATGCGACTCGGAGATAGGACCCTAAATAAAGATAAAACAATTAAATGCCCAAAGGCAAGAAATAAAAGCCATCGTCGTCAACCCAGATGAGTGTCAATCTCGGGGATAAGTTAAGCCCGAGTCAGATTCCGACTCGAAGACTGAACCCGAAAACAAGCAAGGCATACAGGCCTCAGGGAAAGTCTGGGATCGAATCGACCCAATTGAAATTCGAAAAAAAAAGAAAATATGAAGAAAATAAATTGCGGGGTTCCCCATCTTACTACTACGTATTGACGACAAGGCCCAACCTCAGCCTGCATAGAATATTGAAAACCATACATACATAACAAAGGAGACAGGAAGCGATCATTCCGCTTTTTCCGGCAGCCATAGCGCAGCATCTTCCTCCTAATCATCCTCATCATCGGACAGCAGGAACTTGGCATCATGCTCGTCTCCTTTATCTTGATCGATCTCCCTCAAAAGATCAAAGCCACTTGCGTGAATCTCCTCAAAGATTTCCCTCTGGGATCTGCACCTCGCGTACTCTCTACTATTTTTGGCACGATCGAGGATCTTCTACAACACAACTTCAGTGATATTAGCACTCCTCGAGTAAGCGCCGTTTTTTGCCCCAGCCTGGTATCATTCATCACCATATCAACTCGAGCATTCACCACCTCGATTTTTGCCCTCAAAAGTTCGGATGACAGTTTCATAATCATCTTTGCCTGGGCAGACTCATTCACGAAAACAAGCAAAGCATACAGGCCTCAGGGAAAGTCTGGGATCGAATAGACCCAATTGAAATTCCAACAAACGAAAATACGAAGAAAATAAATTGCGGGGTTCCCCATCTTACTGCTACGTATTGACGACAAGGCCCAACCTCAGCCTGCATAGAATATTGAAAACCATACATACATAACAAAGGAGACAGAAAGCGATCATTCCGCTTTTTCCGGCAGCCATAGCGCAGCATCTTCCTCCTAATCATCCTCATCATCGGACAGCAGGAACTTGGCATCATGCTCGTCTCCTTTATCTTGATCGATCTCCCTCAAAAGATCAAAGCCACTTGCGTGAATCTCCTCAAAGATTTCCCTCCGGGACTGCACCTCGCGTACTCTCTACTATTTTTGGCACGATCGAGGATCTTCTACAACACAACTTCAGTGATATTAGCACTCCTCGAGTAAGCGCCATTTTTTGCCCCAGCCTGGTATCATTCATCACCACATCAACTCGAGCATTCACCACCTCAATTTTTGCCCTCAAAAGTTCGGATGACAGTTTCATAATCATCTTTGCCTGGGAAGACTCATTCACGCGAACAGCCTGAATTTGTGCCTTAAGGGCAAAAACCCCTGCCTGAGCTCTTTTTTTTTTTACTCGGAATGGATATTCACGCGCGCCTGTAGCTCGATGAATTCATGTTTGGCTTTGCCAACTTCGCCCCAAAGTTGCTCCAGCTCACTTGCCCTGTCCTCTAGCTAAAACAACAACATGTCACGACGGTAAAAATGGAGTCCAATTCAGTACAAAATGAAACATACCTGTTTCTCCAAAAGGGTCTCCCGGATCCGACTCCAATCAGCCTCACGCCGTAAAGAGACAAGCTCACTTTCCTTTGCCACACAAAGATATCTTACAGATTTCTCCTTATTTCGAGCATCCTACAGTGGAGCCTCACAACAAAGCATGGGGTTTTTAGCTCCGTTAGGTGATTTCTGGTTAGGAGCGTGATTGGAATGTGTTTTAGAGGTCCGTAGCAAATTTAGGCTTGAAATGATGAAAGTTGAACTTTTGAAGCTTTCGGCCAGATAGTGAGATTTTAATTAGAGGGTCGGAATGGAATTCCAAAAATTGGAGTAGCTCTGTAATGTTTAATATGACGAGTGTGCAAAACTTTAGGTCATTCGGACGAGGTTTAATACACTATTTGATCGAAAGTGTGTTTTTAGAGTTTTTGAAATTCTTAAAGTTGAATCTGATGAAAAATAGGTGTTTTGATGTTGTTTTGAGCATTCTGAAGGTTGGAAGAAGTTTGAATGATATTATCAGATATGTTCGTAGGTTTGGTTGAGGTCCCGGGGGTGTCGGGTGTGTTTCGGATGCACAATGGATTATTTTTGGAACTTGTTGAATTGCAAAACTGCTGGTATCTGGTTTCCTTCTCTGCGATCGCATCCTTATGTTCACGATTGCGTAGTGTAATTCCGGGGGTGGCCCAATTTGTTCATGTGATCGCATGACTTGACTCGTGATCGCATAGTACTGTCCCTTCCTCCTTCGCGTTCGCACTAGCTCTTCCGCGTTCGAATAGTAGAACTGGGAGCTGGTGGCCCAATGACCTTTTACTCTTCGCGTTCATATGGCTTTGACCGCTAACGCGTAAGCTTGGTTTTCCCCACTTCCGCGATCGCGTCCCTTATGCTACGTTCTCATAGGCCAGTTCGAGGACCCTTCACTTTTCCTCTTCTGCGATCGCATTCTTCATGTCGCGATCGCGTGCATTTCAGGAGCCTTTCATTTTACTCTTCGCGATCGCAATGAACAACATCTGGGTAGAGATTTTAAAACCCAAAATCGAGGGTTTAGGCCATAACTCATATTTTGGACTTGGGAGCATGGGAGATCATGAGTTTTTTTTGGATTTTCACCTGGTCCTGAAAATATAAATTTCACCTGATTTTGAGACATGGGCCCGATGGGCATTTTAGTCATTTTACATAATTTCGTGTATTAGCTTCGAATTTAATTGTAGAATCAGCTTTTTGAAGTATTATTTACATTATTAAATGGAATTGAATAGATTTAGGCCATTTGGTGTCAGATACTCATCGCAAAAGCCTGATTTCGAGTTAATTTTTAGCCGGTTCGAGGTAAGTGGTTTGTCTAAACTTGTGTGGGGGACCTTCCCCTTAGGATATGATATTTGATTATTTAATTGCGTTGTGCGTGAGGTGACGAGCGCGTACTTGTGCAAATTGTTGAAAAATCCAGTTTTTTTCTTAAAGTATTCCTTAGAATGTTTCCTTGCCCGCTTTATTGTAATTGCAAACTTAGCTTGTTGTTAGTTAGAAGAGCATGTTTAGTTGACTTAAATTGCCTTGATTGCATTAGGTGAATCATGTTAGGCTAGAACTACTTGTTGCATTGCTATGAAATTCCATCTCTAAATATCTTCTTGTTGTTGCTGTGTATTTACATTGGGACTTGGGATGTGGGATTCCGGTAGCTCCCCCATTGTTTGTTTACTTTGGGACTACGGGTTAGATTCCTGGTAGATCCCCCTGTATAGTTATATGGAACTAGGGGAATACACCCGGTAGATTCCCCTTGTACTAGGTATTTACATTTGGGATTACGGATCAGGATTCCGGTAGATCCTCGCGCATTGATAGTTGGACTACGGGACGGTATCCCGAGAGATCTACTAGACAGTTGTAAAAGGGACTATAGGATTGTATCCTGGGAGATACTCATTGTTACTATTGGTATTGAGAAGTTCTTACTTCCATGTTTACTCCATCCTTTTTGTATATTTGTTATTGCCTTGTATGAGCTATCTTATTCCATTGCTGTACTTATTATACTGCTAAATCTACACTGTTAAATCTTATATTTTATTTGACCTCAGTAGGGTCCTGACCTTCGTCGTCACTACCTGACCAAGATTAGGCTTGGCACTTACTGAGTACCGCTGTGGTGTACTTATGCCCTTCTGCGCATGTTTTTCATGTGCAGATCCAGGTACTTCTGCACAGGCTTACCATCCTTGAGGCAGGGAGAGCTTTTGGAGACTTCAAGGTACATCTGCCGCGTCCGCAGACCGAAGAGTATCCATCTTTTTTCTATCTTGTAGGATTAGTCCTTCTATCATACTGTTGATGTAGTCATTCCGGAGTTAGAGTATTTTGCTATATTTCTTTCAGCTTGTGTTCCTGTAGTTTTCGGGTTTTGGGATAGTGATGTAGAAGTTTTGAGATATTGTGTTGTATATGCCGAGCGGCATTCTATATATCGTTCCGTTCTAGCTATTCCTTGTTTAGATTTATATTTCTGCGAGTTTCGATTTATTTTCTGCACTTGTTAGGCTTACCTAGTTGTAGAGACTAGGTGTCGTCACGATAATTCACGGAGGCGAACTGGGGTCATGACAGCAGGTAACTTTATGCAACTCAAGCTTTGCTTTCTTCAGCATTTTTAGGTTGACACCTTGCTCTGTTATATCAGTTGCAGAAAAAGACGAAGGCCATGGAGCATCTTAAGGGCGATATCGATCGTGTCAGAAAGGCTTGCGGTGAGCTCAGGGCTCAGGTGCAAACTCAAGTTTTAGAGGGGGCAAGTGCCTTGGACAAGGTTCCTACCTTAGAAGTACAACTGTGCTTCGCTTGAGATAATGCGAAAATCCAAGCAGATGTGATCAAGAAACTAGAATCTGAACTTTCGAAGACCAGGGCCGAGGTAATTGATGCCCGATCTAGGGTGACACAAAGTCGAGCCAACGCTGATCGAGAGATGGCAGTTTGATTGAAGGATTCTGCGGACGCTCAGGCCGAGCTTAAGCGAGCCCTCAACCGTGAGAAAAAGATCGAGGAGTACGTCTGTTGCAGATCCTGAAGGGAAGCACTTGAAGAGATTGGCACAAGAGGCTTTATTCTTTCTGATGAATTAGACCGAGCAAGGGTGGATGAGCGTGACGCATTTTCATTTCTTACTGATGATGCGGGGAGTGGACCCGGCGAGCTATAGCCCTTCGGAATGGATCATAAATTATGCCACTCTGTTGCTTTGTTTTTGATATATGTAGAACATGTCTGTTTATGGAGAGTGTGTCTCCTCGCCCTTTTCCTTTATGTGTGTGACAAAAGATACTTTGATGCCTTACTTCTTCTGCATCACCTTCTATTATTGTCTCTGACCATGCCAGTTTCGATGTTTGGAGTGATCCTTACAGGTCCGGGATCAACCAGGCTGGAACTAGGCTCCTAGTGCGAGCATTGTGGTCCCTACATTTTGTCCAGCTGTTTAGATCCAGTCTTCGGGTCGCTTTGCGAGTCGAGCTATTACTGGCCTTTAAACTCTTCCTTTTCTGCAGGGGCGGGTGACGGTGGTCTTATTTGCCTCGGGTCGAAAAGACCTTATAAGAGGGTGACCCAAAGGCTCACTCGACTGGAGATCGTGGCGTTTGTGCCACACCCTTAGGCATGCTGTAGTTTTGTATGTATCGCAGGTCCAGTCTCTGAGTCGCTTTGCGACTCGAGCTGTAATCGACATTTACGCGCCTTTCGATTTCTTGAATGGGGTAGTGCTTTGTACATGGTTTTGGTCGTTTTAACTTTCTTTAGGGTCCAGTCTCCGAGTCGCGTTGTGATTCGAGCTTTAATTGACACTTAAGCTGTCAGTTTTGGTTGGCGACAAGTGCTCTTATGCTTTTTTGGTCGTAGAGACCTTTTGATATGTGGCCCATAGGCTTTATAAGTTAACTATTTTGGATCCAGTTTCCGGCTTGAGTTATGATTCGAGCTCACTTTAATCCTCAAGTTGTCAATTTTGGCTAGCGACAATGGCTTTTATGCTTTTTGATAGTAGAGACCATTCGTTATGTGGCTCGTAGGCTTGCTTAACTGCCGACAATGGTTCTTACGCTATTTTTGCTCGTGGGCTTTTGTAGGCTTTGTTTTCTGCTCGTTAAGATCTTTTTGAAAGATTTTTTCCTGATCCGTCGTCAGTTCTAGAAGAACCTCGATTTGAAGTCGTAATTGGCGATATTTTGAGCACCTCGGAAGGTTTATAGCCCGTTGTTTGCCTATTGAGGGAAGCCTGTTTTAGCTAGTTCTTTCCGAAAATATATTCAAAGTAGTGGCCTGTGATTTTTGTTTATGATGATCGGGCGTCCCCGAGTTGCTTATTTTGGCTATATCAGCTATTTTGACTGTAGTCATGTGCGTTTAGCCGTAGCCATTTTTGATCCCGAGTGATAGTTTAGGCGTCCACATCGAGAGTATGCCCTTTCGGGATTCTTACAAATGTGACGTATAGCCTAAACTTCGGGATTTTCATACCTGTTGAGGCCTCCCCGAGTATTTTGGAATGCGTCGGTGGAAGGGGGCCTCCTGCTGGGAATATACTTGAGATTTCTTTGTTCGGAGAATAAAATACCGAGAAAATATCCTTTTATTGCTTGGTATAGATGTGCATCGTTTCGCCATTGTGAACTCGTTTCGTGCGTGCACGGCTTCTTAGACTGTTCTGGCCCGGCATATAATTACCGACGGGGGTTTAGTCCGCCATATCCGGTGTTGATACCCAATTTTTTCCTACATATATTTTTCAATATGAAAAATACTATTAAAACGGCATATATATATATATATATATATATATATATCCAAGTGTTTATTATTTTTTCACAATTTTTAAATATTTAAATCGATTTATTTTTCCCTCTTGTTATTTATAAAATCTCAATAGTTACTTCCAAAACTATTATTTGGGTAATTTTACTCTCATACTTAGGTAAAAATATATCCAAGAAAATTTTTATACATTTTTTTATAAATGTATTTAGTATTTTTAAAGCTAAATTACATATATTGCAATATTGACCACTTTTAAAATTTAATTGCATTTATGTTCATGAGATTAGGTATGGTATTTTTTTAATAATTAATTATGTACTATAAATCATTTTAGTACCTTTAATTTAGTTACAGAAATTATTTCATTATTTTTTATAAATTAAAATAGGAAAAAGTGACTATTTAAATTATAGCCAGATTGACATTTCAATTACGGCCTAAATTAAACCCAACCCAGCCCAATTTCTATTTAAATTATCCGACCCGGCTCTTGTAAAATCATGGCCGTTGATCATTTTAATCAACGGTCCATATCTCTTCTTTCCTAAATTAAACTAACTTATACCCCCAAAACCTAATTCATTCTTTCCACTGATCCCGCCGCCCTAAAATCCTCTCTACTCTCAAATTCTCTCAACCTAACCCTAATCTTCAACCGCCAACCTCCCATCTCCAGCCATCTTCGGTCAGATCTCTTAAGCCTCCAATGGCTTCTCTCATGCCACGCTCTTCTCTGAGGCCTTCAAGGCCTTGGGCCACACCTATTTGCATCTAGGATTTTGCATTTTTCTGTTCTTGGCTACTTCAGTGTGATTTCGAGCGAAATCATGTTGTACTTGTTACGATCTTTGAGGTTCTAAGCAGGTTGTTTCATTTCTATCTGGGTTTCCTCTGAAACCCTAACTTTGTTAGAATCTCTTAAGATCTATGCTATTTTTTTTTTTGGCAATCTAAGTCTGTTTCTTTCTATAATTCTACACTATTCTTAAGCTTATCCTGAAATATCAACAATTTCAAGTTATTTTGCTTTCTTTTAAAAGTTAGGGTTTTTCGGAATTTCTTCTACACTCTGTTTAAATCGACTCTTTATGTTTTAACTTCTATATCTCAAACGATTCTATGTTTTTACTCCTTTTTCAACTCGTCTATGTTGAAAACCCTAATTTCTTTGCCTCAGCCTTGGGTTTCTGAGTTCTGTTTTGATAATCTGTGTGTTTCTATGATTCTGTGACTTTTGTCCTATGTTTGTTTTGTTAGGGCTCCATATTATGGTATCTTTCCCTATTGTGTAATTTTGCCTTATTTTTTATTCACTAATGCTTCTGATTCTTCACTTTTCCTACATGTATCATGCTTAGCCTACTAATTCAAACTATGTTCTGCATGAATCCTTCATTTTATATGTGATTCTTGTCCTACTCGACCTCTTAGGGTTTTAATTTTTGCTTACTATGTGTTCATTCTTATAGAATGGGGTAAATCATTGTTATCTCCTATTCTTGCATCCATGAATCTTGTGATTGATCTTTCACTGATTCCGCATGATTATTCTATTGATTTTTAACTTGTAGATTGTTTTTCTAACCTTACTCTGTAGTTGATTATGCTATTCATTGATTGTTACAATATTTCCTTTATTATAACCTTATGAACCTAGTCCTAGATTTTTACAAGACTTTTCATAAAAAAATCTCTCTCTAAAAATTCTCTCTCAAAAGGTAACAACGTTTCTTCATGCGACCTCTAATGTCTACACCTCCAGCCGGTCAACTGGCGCATATCACACAACCAAAAGACCCGTCTACAGAGTCAAGACCAACTGTGGCCTTACCACCGGAAACAAAAACCTCATACTCCACCATTGTGGCTGGAACTTCAAGCTCATGCAACACGACCAACATCAACACTGTGGTAGAAAGACAAACAACTCACAATGGCAAACCAGCGGTTATCTTCAAAGCCTCCAATTACCATGGTATAATGGCGGAGAATTGCAAAAGGGCGTTGGTCGGAAAATTCATGATGGGGAGACCCAAAATTGAAACTATTAGGGAAAAATTCATTGAACCAATCCCTTTGAAAGGGAAGGTAAGAATTTGGGCTTATGATTATAGACATGTCTTCATTGAATTTAACAATGAAGAAGACTTCAACACTGCTTATTTCCAACGATTTATGGGAATATCTGGAGTCCTAATGCGGATGTTCAAATGGTCCCCTAATTTCGATCCTAATGAGGAAACCTCCTTGGCCCCCATTTGGGTTTTATTACCATAATTACCTTTCCATATGTTTAAATGGGATTACTTAAGACAAGTATTGGAACAAATTGGCACCCCGATGAAGGAGGACATTGCAACTATTGCACGAACTAGACCTCACATGGCCTTGAAGTAGACTTAATGAAGTCTCTCCCATACGCTGTCTTTCTATGCATTGAAGGGGACACAACAGGTTTGAAGGGCAGAGACCAAAAATTAGAGTATGAAGGTGTCCCAGCATTCTGCATAACATGCAAGTTGCAAGGACATGATGTTGAAAGGTGTAAGGTTGAGGAAAGAAAGAAATATCAAGCTAGAACTAACAGAGAAAATGAAAAGTCGGAGAAAAAGGAAGATCAACCAAAGGCTAACATACCTGGAGAAGCAGGAACAAAGACAAATACTAAGGGGGCACAGATAAACTTTGAGGACAAAAAAGATGATGGATTCATTCAGGTTATAAATAAGAGGAACCAAAAAAAGAGGCCTTTCAGGAAGGAAACTCCAACATCAATAATGACAACGTCCAACAGGATGCTATGAACCAAACACAACTTCTACAAGATCAGACAACCCCTCAAAACAGTAACACTCAAGCGATAGAACCTACCAAAGGAAATGTGGAAGAAAAACAAAATGGAACCACTACTATCCAGGCGAGAGAAACCAACCCAAACAAGAAGAGTAGCAGAAACAAAAAAGAAGAAGACAAACAAGGTGAATACCCAAAGTTTGAAAGTGAAAAACAGCCTTTGCGTCAAACAAAAGTCATGACGAATAGAGGAGAAAATCATAAAGGCAGTACAAAAGGAAGGGAAAATCCACATGATGAACAAACCTAAAGAAATTACTAAAGGCAAGGGAAAAGAGATAGAGTCTCAATAGGAAGGAAAAACAAAAGAGCATGAAAGTAGTAGTGCTAGTTCAAACAATCAGATTATGTCCCCTATTACTGCGGACACAGCTTGCGTTCAAAATAAAGGAGGAAAAATCATTATTGACCTGGGAACACTTGAGCATATCCCAGGGGAGCTGAATAACAAACATGGATCAGGCATAGAAAACAACGCACTCTATGAATCAGGAGAGGACATCAACAACAACCATTCTCATGAGGCCTCCACAGATGTTGAAGTAGCTCAAATCTCTAGAGGAGAAAGTGAGGATGATGATGAACAAGTTGCAGACAGCTTACTTGAAGCCTTTGCACCTGCTCCCGAACACTTTGATGATCTTGTGGCAAAAGAAACTGAGGAAGTGATACAAAAACAAGGGCTATCACCAAGGGGAAACAAAAGAAGAAATCACAAAGATAGAGGAGGTCAACCTAAAACCGTCAGTACCTTCCAACAAAAAGGTAACATACAAACCCCCAATCATTCCTAATGACTAAGATCATCAACTGGAATATTAGGGGTATGATCTCAAAAGGTGCTAGTGAAAGGTTAGCTAAACTAATTAGAATTCATATAGCTAATATGGTCATCTTTCAAGAACCTTTTCTCTATTCTGATAAGCTAGAAGACTACAGAAGGTATCTACAATTTGACCAAGCTGTTTCAAATAAATATAGCAAGTTGTGGTGCTTTTGGAATAATGGTTTGGAATGTGAAGCCATCGACAATAGCAAAAAACAAATTACTTTCAAGATTAAGGAAGATGTATATACCTACTGATCACAGCTACATATGCAAGGAATAGTGCGGTAAAAAGAAGGAAACTATGGACCAAACACTGGAGCATGAGCAACAGAATTAATGGACCATGGTCAATCCTTGGCGACTTCAACATTATTATGGCCCCAGAGGAAAAGAAGGGAGGAACTCCTCACACTCTTAGCAAAAGTGCAGACTTCTTTAGATGCATGAATGACTATGGAATGACTGATTTTGGCTATATAGGGATCCCTTCTTATGGTGCAATGGTAGCAGGGGAAGAAGAAGAATTAGCGCAAGACTGGACAGGTTTCTTATGAATGAGGATTTGGCAGAGAAATTTCAAGCCAACAGAGTCGACCACCATGCTAAATCAGGGTCGGATCATAGCTCATTACCTTTGAATTTGGAAATGAGAACCATGAAGCTGTCAAATACTTTAGGTTCCTTAATTTCTGGACTAAGCAGAGTGATTACGATTCCTTAATCAAAAGAACATGGAACAAAGAGGTGCAGGAAAATGATCAATGGATACTTCAACAAAAATTGAAAGTTGTCGCCAGATGCCTTAGCAAATGGTTCAAAAAGTCTACTAGAGATGTTTTTACCTTAGTCCAACAATCAAAACTGGAGATGTGTAGGTTGGAGCATGAATATGAGGCTAATAATGATGATGTCAATAGGCATAACCTATACAAGGCCCAAGCTGAATACACTAGATGGCTGAAGATGCAAGAATCTATCCTCAACCAGAATGCCAGAATCAAATAGGCTGAAGAAGGTGACTCCAACTCCAAATATTTCCATTGTGTGATCAAGGAGAAAAGGACTATAGGACACATCAACAGAATTAATGATAATCAAGGAATATGGATGGAGGGCAATGAAGCTATTGCAAAAGCTGCTATTGATCACTTCGGTAACATATTAACCCATAAACATAGTGACAACAATCTATCTATATTGGATTGCATTGATCATATGATCACAGAAGAGGACAACCACTTCCTGAATCAGATCCCTGATGAAGAAGAGATTAAAAAAGCATTTTTCTCAATTGATCCCAATAGCTCTGCAGGCCCGGATGGTTTCAATGGCCACTTCTACCAAGCATCATGGGACATTATCAAAAGGGAGGTTTGCAAGTTTGTTCGAAATTTCTTTAATGGATATAATCTATCCAGATTCTACACCCATACAAACCTGGTCCTTATCCCTAAAGTAGCATCCCCCTTATCCCTATCAGAACTAAGGCCCATTAGCCTGTGTAATGTTTCCAATAAGATCATCTCCAAAATTATTAGTGCTAGGATTGATAACATTCTTCCTAATTTAATTTATGATAATTAGTTTGGTTTTGTTAAAGGTATATTAATAACTAAAAACATCCTTCTTGCCCAGGAACTGGTACATGGTATCAAGAAGACCAACAAAGGAAGAAACATTGTCATTAAGCTTGACAGCTTACGACAACCTATCTTGGAGTTTCCTCACGGCTGTGCTATGGAAAATGAATTTCTCGAAAATTATCATTGACTCCATTCATAGGCTGATTTCTGAAAATTGGTATTCTATTTTAATTAATGGCACAAGACATGGTTTCTTCAAGTCAACAAGAGGACTGAAATAGGGAGACTCTCTTTCCCCCTCCCTATTTATTCTTGCGGCTAAGGCTTTATCTAGGGCCCTTAACAATCTAAATGAGAACAACCAATTTATTGGTTTCTCTATGAATCCCAAAGGACCCAAGATAAACCACCTAAATTATGTGGATGACCTAATTTTTTTCTCTTTTGGTGATAGGAAATCATTGAAGCTGTTAATGGAAATGCTAGAAGACTACCATGATGTATCTGGACAAGAGAACAACAAAGATAAAAGCTTTTTCCTGAAGTATAACAATGGGGATAGTAGAAACAAAAGAATCATTAGAAGAATTCGGAAGTGGACTAGTTTTAAGCATATGCAATTCACATTCACATATCTTGGATGCCCTATATATATAGGCAGAAAGAAGATTTGCTACTTCGCTGACCTAGCCACAAAAGTCAAAACAAAGCGGGAGGTTGGCAAGGGAGACTCCTATCATCTGGTGGTAAAACTATTATCATCAAACATATCCTGCAGTCCCAAACTCTATATTTACTTGCAGCTATGGTCCTTTCTAAGGCCATTCTCAAGTAGATTGAAATATATTTGGAATACTTCTTCTGGGGGGAAAAGGAAGGGAAAAAGAGCTATCATCGGTGTTCCTGGGATAATATGAGCTATCCAACTGATGAGGGAGGAGTTGGATTCAAAAATCTCCAAGATATATGCAACTCTTTTGCACCAAAAAGGTGGTGGAGATTCAGGGTAGAAAAGAACTTATGGAAAAAATTCCTATGAGCTAAATACTACTAAAGATCTAACAGAATTTCAAAAAAGCTGGATCTCAAAGACTCTAACTCATGGAGGAGTCTAATGGAATCTAGAAACAAAGTGGATCTTAACATTCAATGGAAAATCAACAAGGGCAATAGTCTGTTCTGATGGGATAGATGGTTATCATCAGGAACCATCAAAACAATTGTCAACCCCCCTTCAAAACCACGAAACACTAATGTCAGTTACTTCTTCAGTAACCATGGATGGAACACTAAGCTCCTACATGACACAGTACCTCAAGAAGTTGTTGATGAGGTAAAACAAATCAACCTTGGACAGAATCATATTCAGGATCAAGCCGTCTGGACCCTCAATCCCCAAGGATCAATCTCATGCTCATCTGCTTACCAACTCCTCAGGAAAACAAAAGATAACTCACGTCACCTGTCCAAAATTTGGAATAAGCACAATCTTTTTAAAATCTCCTTCATAGCATGGAGAATTTTGAAAGGCGGGCTTCCACTAGATGATATTGTACTAAAATTTGGTACTAACATTATTTCTAGATGTTGTTGTTGCAGGGTACCAGAAGAAGAAACCATGAACCATGTATTTGCAAATAGCAGTATAGCAAGGAGGGTATGGAATACTTTGTCTACCCTATAAGGATTCTAGACTATAGGAAGGAACATAATATGCATCCTAACCGAATGGTGGAGCACACATCCAAAAAACAATGTCCACAAGTTTCTACTTCTAATCACCCCAACCATTATATGCTGGGAGTTATGGAAGGCCAGGTGTGGTAAAAATATGGTAAGAAGACTATTTCTATTTTTAGAATATGTCAACAGGTCTTTTTTTAGGTTAAAGACTCCATGGGCCAAAAATACAGTCAGATAGACTAGAATTAGACATGGGGTACTATATGCAGGGTAGCGGAAGAATACAAAACAAGATTGAAAAGTGTGATGGTTTTTTGGGAACCTCCAGACATTAATCAATGGAAAATCAACACAGATGGCATTTTCATAGTAAACTTAGGCAAAGCAGGAGCAGGGGGTTTTGTTAGGAAAAGAAATGGTAAAATGGTAATGGCCTTCTCATCACCAGTCCATTTCATGACTAACAATTACTCTGAAGTGCAAGCAGCCCTGTTTGGTATTCTCTGGTGTTGTGAACAAAACTGCCAGATTTAATTGTAGAACTAGACTCTCTTCTAGTCATCAATATGATCCTACGAGTATACAACACACCATGGAGACTCAAAGAAGACGTCACTCGGATTCAACAAAAGGTGCAACAACATGACATCAAGATTAAACATTGCTACAGGGAAGGAAACGAAGTGGCCGATGCTCTAGCCAAACATGCTACTGCTATCACACAGTAGATCATCTTCCACAATGAAAATGATCTACCTACTGAAGCCAGGAAAGCTATGTTTATGGATAGACAGCAGATTCCAAATTTCAGAATTAGACCAAGGAAACATGCTGGATGGGTCTTTGAACCTCCTTAATTAATAAGAAAGAGCTACTGCTAAATTGAATTGTAACTTGTCATAGTAGCTCTTTATAATCTCTTAGGCCTAGCCATTCTCATTTACTCGATCACTACTCCTTATGATTTTTTGTTTTATGTCCCCCTCCTTTGTACTATTTGGCTTATGAATAAACAAGGTAGGGGTCAATGCCAAACCCCCTAACAACACAGGGGATGAAAACCTGAGTTTTTGGTTTAATTAAAAAAAAAACCCAACCCTAATTATTTACTCTGTTCCTACTATGTTTGAAGTATTTCCTTATTTGTTATGCTCCAGTTACCATTGATTTCCTTCCTTATTTGCTACATGTTCTTAAAGTTCGAATTAATTCCCTTAAATTATGGGAGTGCTTGTACTGATTTTGCTCTAATTGATTCTGAGTTCCATAATTACTATACTATTATGATTCATGCCTTATTTTACCTTGCTTCAAACTACTATATATACATACTCTCTCATTAACACAAAAAGATGAACTTTAATTTCTGAACTCACACTTACACTCAAACACTCTCTCTTACTTTACTATTTGTGTTGTTGCCTGTTTAGCCGACTGAAAGCCAAGGCTATATTTCAAAGTCCTGCTACTTTTCTTTATTGCACCTTACTTCTTTGAATTGAATGTTCTAATTAAGTTTTGATCACCAACAACAACATGCTTATCCACTAATTTTTGCATTCTTGTCTTCCTAATGTTTGTATTCGATCCAGTATCATTATTTAGCATGTTGTAACTTTCCTTCTCCTGTTCTGAATCAATGTATGATGACCTATGAATCCTAAATACCTACCCCAACGTGTTCAATACTTATGGTTTGTTTGGGGCATGACAGCATCGAATGTTGCTAAACATGACCCAAACTTGGTCCTCTTAGGATCATAATCTCTATGTTACCTTTATATGTTAAGTGATCTGTTTAATTTACAAGAATGAAAACACTCCCTATTGCTGTGTATTCCCAGAATTAACTCCTGCCTAAGTATATAGGCTCCTTGCAATAGATTCCCAATTTCCTGCTCCCTTGGTGTGAAATTATCAACTCTTTGAAGTGTTAATGGCTGTCTCCCATTACCTTTTTTCCTCTCCTTTATTCCCTCAGCTCTTGGAACTCAGTCTCTGTGATTTTCACTCTTTTCTTAGACTTAAGTTCTTGCCCCCTCACGTGAGTTTTGCCTTGAGACCCATGGGCTCCCTCTGAACTTGGACACATGAGGGCTGGCATTTCTACACTACACTTGTCCCTATTCTGGTTATGTGACTTGGGTGTGAGCAATGTCTAGGGTCCTATTGAGGCCCATAGGGAACTCTGACACACTCAAGTCTGAGTGAGGTTAGGAATCAATAGCATTTGAAGTGATTTGGTCCATAGCTTAGAAAAGAAGTCAGGAATGTGGCCTCCTCTGATTGTAATTTTCTTTTTCTTATTTATTTTCTGATGTAATTCATTACTTGGTCTGCAATAAATACTGGGGATGGCTAGTGAAAAGGGTTGGGAACTATGCATGCTGGAGGGTAGAAATCATGTCTATAGGACTTATGCTTCTGCATGTATAATTATGCAGCTTAGATATCATGTCTATAGGACTTAAGGTTCTTCATGTTAATTCTGCAATTTAGATATCATGTCTGTAGGACTTAAGATTCTGCATGTTTAATTCTGTAATTTAGATATCATATTTATAGGAACTAAAATATGGCCACAATAGAAAATTTGTTTATAAGATCTTTCATTTTAGATTATGTATGTTCAATTCCGCATTTTAGATACCATGTTCTTAGCATCTAAATGGCTAAAAATCAGATTTCATGTCGATAAGGTTAAAATCAGTATCCCTTTGTAGAAATCATGCCTATAGGGATAAAATGAGCAACACTTGATATCCTACCTAGTGTCAAAATTCATCAAAAAATTTATTCGATCTGAATCAGGTGTTCCTTTTATTTACGCGGTTTAGAAGGCATTCTTGTAAGATTTCCAAAATCATTCGTCAAAATTGTACTGCTTTGCTATAATTCTGAATCAGTAATAGATATCATGTTCATAGGATTGTGCTCAAACACCTAGGCAAGCCTTAGGTGATAACAGCCTTAAAAAATGATTTCGCCTTGTTAATTAATGACCAACACAACCAGCAGGCAAGCCTGATTCGGACTTCCTCTCTGAGTCATGTATCAAACTAGTATGCTTTAGCAATTAAACTCCCTTCGTCGTTAGTATTTTTAATCAGACCTAAAAAGTATATGCAAATCATGCTATTTATGTGTTTTGTATTTAGGAGGTATATATGAGCCTTTATCTGTTTACATGTTTCCCCCTTTATATGCCATATTATATTTTTTGTACGTCGCCTTAGACTTTTACCTTTTGAAACCAAAATTAGCCCAATACCCCTCCCCTTTAGGAATATTTGTCCTAAGTGCCTCTGATACTGATAGGAATGGGGTAGGTAATAGCATGCAATAGTGGTCGAGACCAATCCGCGCTTTAGCACCTTAAACGGGGTGGGAAAGGATAAATATAGATATGATGACTGGTGCGCTAATACCACGTGTAGTCCCTCTTTTGAGAAGTGATTACCGGGTATTGCATTGATGTGATCCATATTAAATATAAACCTAGGACCCCTTTCTTTGCTTCCCTTTTCTATTAAAAGCATTGCAATTCTTATTTAAAATCAGCTCTTTTAATTGCTCTTTCAAATTTTGTTTACTTTCAAACCATTGTGTATTGAAATCCTCTTTTATTTGAGTCTTATCTACTTATATGTTAATTGCACCCCAAATTCACAATAACTATCTGGTCGAGAACTACACTAGTGGATCCTGAGGGGTTCCTAACACCTTCCCCTTAGGATAATTTCAAGCCCTTACCCTATCTCTTTTTATTCAAATGGAACTTAGAATTGAACCCCATTGGTGTCCTAATGTACCATAAATCATTAGGTGACGACTCTTCAAAATTTCTAAATCCAGTTCCCAAAAAGAACGAGTTGTCCCAATCAAATATCATAAACCCGATTTTCGTGGAGGAAAAAGAGGGAGCGACAACATGGCGACTCTGCTGGGGAGATTTAGGCTTTTACCATTTTCAGACTATCATTGTGAATTTATGCTTCTTTACGTGCAATTACTTGTTTAAATCTTTTAAGTATTCAATCTCTTTTTTATTTAATTGCAAAACTGACTTGTCTTTTTTGTTTCTTTCCTTTATTATTGCTAATTATGAAACTGCTTTATTTACTGCTTTCTTAACGTGCAAATATGTGGCAACATGCTTTTAAATGTTGCATAATCATGCTCAACATCATATTCCGCTCGTGCCAAACAAATACCATAGTAACACTTGTAATGAGTGATTGTGCTCTTCCTATATTATCACACCCCCTAAATTCGGTAAAGGCATATTTACGGTAAAACCAGTCAATCAACAGTGTAGTTGACGGTTCCGTGCCCTTTCCCCCTTGAGTTGTCCACTCAAGGGTACCAATCTAAAATCCCATAGAAACTTTACTCTATTAAACTGTGCATGCATCTCGGTTAAACCTAGTTAGGTCAGTTATGTTGTCCACATAATGATCCTTTAAGAAAGGCTTGTCCAAAGTCCACTAGGTTTTCCTAAAACCAAACGGACATCACCATGTTCTGTGCATTTATTTGGAGAACTAAATGCTTTATGCCAATTGTTGATATTAAATAGTTGAGTCCAGTGGGGATAAGGGCCTAACCTTATTTGTTTTGCAGAAATATGAGGCACGAAGTCCCTATATTAGGCATCGTCACCAACATCCACCCAAAACTGCTAAGCTGGTGGAAAGATCTTCACTCTACTGATCAAACTCTTGTCTAGAAATATTTGGGAAACCTACCTTCTCTCTTGGAAATCCAACCCAACAACAAGATCATAGAAGCTGCTACTTTGTTTTGGGATTGTGAGAGGTCCATGTTCCGCTTCAGAGACATTGAAATGAAACCCTTTCTAGAAGAGATAGGAGGATTGGCCGATATAACATGGGAGACTCCGGGTTTGTTAATGCCTGAGAACCGCAAGGGTAGAGGCTTCCTCAAAATGATGGATCTGAAGAAGAATCCTGAACCGACATGTCTGAAAGAATCCTATGTCCCCTTTGGCTATTTGTATGAGAGGTACGGTCATATCAAATCCTACCGTACCTATCCTGACAAGTTTGCCATCACATCATTAGGGAATATTCATCGAAGGGTCTTTGTATTCATGTTTTGTTTCCTAGGATTGATCGTGTTTCCAATGAAGAAAGCAAGAATCAACACCAGACTGGCTATAGTAACGAAGACCTTAATGGAAGGAATCGGCGGGAAACCATTCAGCCTTATGCCCATGATCGTTGCTCTCATGCCCCGAACTTGGGGGGCGAGCCCGGCACCCAGTGCCTCACCTATACTTGCGTGCCAACTTGCAACTAAGGGACTCTGAACATATGATGTCATATTTTTTGTCATGGGCCACATTGCAAGACGACAACGAATGCTGACTAAATATCAATATAAAACTTGGCCGATAAGGCTCTCATATTTATTGCAGCTGACAAACCAACCAAATATACATACAAGGCCTGAAAGCCCAACACACTACACTAACTGACAAGATATATCTACAAGCCTCTACTAATGAATATACTGTGATGGGAACGGCTCTCCTTCCTACTCATAGCATATATACATATACATACAAGATATACATAAGGCTCTAGACCCGGAAACTCCGAAAAGCATGGAGCTTACCGATCAAGCTGAACTTGGGAAACACTTATTGAAGAGGCCTACTCGTCTGTCTGTCTGACCTGCACGCATGAAATGAAGCGCCCCCAGTAAAGGGACGTCAGTACGAAATAATGTACTGAGTATGTAAGGCAATATACTGAAAGCTAAAACTGAACTGATAATATAATAACTGCAAGTAGCTGGTAGTCAAAGATAATCTGAAGATAAGCTTACATACTGATACTGACTCAACTCTCTCAATATAGTAAGTAAAATAGTTGTGCGGCCCTATAAGGCTCGGATATGCTCGCGCATAAGCGCTCGGCCATACTAGGCTCTGTATCTCGACCAACTTGGCTCGCTCATATGCGCTCGGCCACAGTAGGATCGTCATATAACTTACCATCTATTCAGAGGTTGCCCAATAGGGGCCTGCCCATCGATTATAGTTCGATGGTAATGAAAATACTTTTAATACTGTATATATAAACTCTCTGCTCTCTTGATTGGAAGAGAAAAATACTCAATTGAATATAAAGTCCCGATAAGGAGAATATTGTAACTTACAAAACTAGAAAAATATACGTAACTTGCGAAACAGCAAAATATACTTAAATTTCGGAATATGAATTTTTCTCTATGGCTTGTTATCAAACTTGTGCAATGACGAGATCTGCAAAATGAAGGAAGAGATTAGCCTTAACATACCTGAAATAGGAAAAACGCCGTATAATATTTCATTGGAGGACCTTCGTTGTTTGAACGAAATTTTCCTTTGCTCCTTAGAAATTCACGGACAAAAATATTTTCTGGTTCCTAAAGCTTTGGCACGAATGATCATTGGATTCTTTTGATTTTGGAGAAAAACGTTTCTGGTTCTTCTTAGTTTTTAAAGAATGACATTGAATTCATTTTTATTTTTGGAGGAAAACGTTTTTCTTTGGTTGCTTGAATTTGAGATGAAACGTTTCTGTTCCTTGAAGCTTTGGAAAGAATGACATTTCTTTGAGTCATTGTGGCTCATATTTAGATTTTGGAAGATAACTTAGTTAGTTGTCCAATATTGTTTTTGCCTAGGTGACTTTAAGTGACTTACTTAGTCACTTCTTATCTTGGCTTCTTGCCACGTGCTTGGGGATAACTATTAGGTTTTTATTCACTTATTAGTTAATCGGGTAATATCCCGTAATCCGATAATTAACCAATTACCCGCATAATTTTAAAATTATTTCAAATTACTTAAAATTCAACTTATTTTTAATATTCTTCATATATAATTTATATATTATACTACCGTAGTCATATGGTACCTTACACGGTACTAGTTTATAATTATCGGGTATTATTGCTCGATCCGTATTTTATTCCAAATTGATCACTTTCAACGAAAGTCGTTTTCTTTAATCCGTGTACCCTCTTATTCTTCATAACACTCATTTATTGCTTGCTATAAATAGCGTAAATACGTTAACATCAAGATGATCTCATCCCCGAGTCTTGCATCGGTTAACTGAAAATAAAATTTTAACGTACAATATTTCAGGGTGCAACATCTAACTTAATACTATGAAACATGACATCCCGTAATGTAATACTGTGGAATGTGACATCTCACTTCGGGGTTATTATTAATTTATTTATGGCATATTTTCATGTACGAAAATATAGGATGTAACATCATTCCCCCTTTTGGAATATTTGTCATCGAATGTAGATTGATGCGCTTATCGTTCCTATATCCCATAACTCTTGCGAATACTTTAGTAGTCCTCTTGCTATCTAAGAAATTGCTCTGTGAATAAGTCCAAAGGCCAGGGTATTCCCCCTCTTTAGGCCTCTTTCCCACGCCATGACTTGTGATCAAATTTTTTCCAATCTCATAACTGTTGCTATCTCTCATCATGCAGCTTCTACGATACTGACCTTGTACGTGTGCTTATGCGACTCTCCCCTCATTTTTCCTCCAGTTTTTTGCCAATCCTGAAGTTCTTCGCTTTATTTTTTTTTTGTCGAACTTACGAATATTGCTATATCTAATTTTATAGATGTGGTTATCCATTCGTATGACTTTACTGCATCTGCATAGGTCATACTATACCATAACTTTTACGTGACTTCTCGTTACTGATGTCTGCTACCAAATTCCAGGTTACTTTTATTGCTTATCCAATACGTATACATCTATGTCCTCTAATGCTTCCATATTACTGTTCATCTTAAGAATAATCGTCTAATATCTTCTCATACTTTATAACTTTTATCCATCAATTGTTGATTCACCTCAATTTTTTATCCATAATCCACCCCTAATAACTTAACCTTTTATGTAATATTGCTGCTAGGATTCACGTTTTATCGGGAAACATTTGAAATGACAAGATTGATCCACCTGGGGCGATACCCTGCTTTCATAACCGTATCTCACAGCATCCCAATATGATTTACCTTGCGTGGATACTGTCCAATTCATGAGATCCCTTTATTTTATTTGTCATATCATTACTCAATCGAAGGCCCAAACGTCATTTTTTTGCAATAATAATTACACCCTCATTCTATTAACAGGGCAGCATTCCATCTCTTCTGAATGTTATTAGTCTTAGACTCCTTTGAATCCATTCAGGGTATACTGAACTTTCTATAACTTAGAGAAACCATTAGCTTTCTTGTTTTCATGGGTTTCAATGCCGAGGACTTATTCGTTCTCGTCACCTTTTCACTTGCCTTTCCTCATCCCTACTCATGTTTCGTTAAAAATTTATCACTCTACTATACTTTAGCTTGGGACCTATATATATCTATTTATTCTATCTGCGGCCTTCCTTCAACTTGCTTGCACCATAGATTTTTTTATATTGTTCTGGAACATCAAGCGAGACATCACATCGTCTCTAACTATACTTTACTCTCATAATATAGCTATTCGATACCTAGACCATAGGCTGGAAAATATGCTACTGACGCCTCTGCTATCATTCCTGGATATTGAATCCCCATGCTTATAGACTTCCATCCGAAGTATGGATTATTCATTATCTTCTGCCTTTGAGTATCTTGTACATTGTTCACCTTTTACCTTACTTACCTTAAAACTTCGCATCGTATCTTCTATCTCTTTCATGACCTTCCCTCCTCATAGGTATAATTCACATTCACGTCTTGAACTTCTATTATAATACATGCACCTCTTTACACAATCTCGTAGGAGCTCCATACAAATTTTCTTATGAGGTTGGGACACTTCTAACTGGCTTTATCGTATAGCCACTATAGAATATGGCTACTGCATTATCTCTCTTGTACCTTTGGTAGTAAGAGTGATTCTGCAAGGCTCTCAATCACGATTTCTGTAATTTTTTGGGTCCAATAATCAGATTTTTAAATTACTTCGTTGATGTATCTTTTTAGTTTCCTCCTTTTTTATCAGCCTTTTATGTAGGCTTAAGCTACTTCCCGATATGCGGCTCATAGTATTAGTTATTACTTTAGCCTTACATGGACGCTATGGATTATCGATGATAAAATCTTCTGACAATTCAATCATTTGTCTATGATCTGGGCTTAATTCTTTCTTTTAACTTATACCGGAATCTTCTACGACTGTATGATTGTCAACATATATGTTGCTGCATGAATAATACTCAAAAATCTTAAGTGCGTTCATCACATAACTAACTCTGAATCATTGATCAATAATTCCTTTCGTTCTATCTCAGTTTTCTTTAAACATAGGCAATTACTTTTCCTGGTCTTTCTGTCCCCTTGTTGCGTCCATACTTAGCTTATCATAGTGCCTACACTTGCCATAGTTTTCGTACAACTCATATGATCTCGAATATTATTTTTAATTCTTACTTCCCATTTATTAGCCACGGTAGGTGTCATGTTCCATTGGAATACTTGCAATGTTGTTGCGAGATTGTTGTTGTGCTTAGGTTGAAGCTTTATTTCTTATCTCCTCAACTAGTCCTTCTTTGTAGTACTTAGGGAGAACCCTTGAACCTCGTAAAGCTGTAAGCTTATTACGGACCTTTTGATGTCCTTCCTTGCCTATAATCATCCGTAGTTGCTTACTTTCATGTCCTTGTACTTGTATGGTTGCTTCTGAACTAATATTTTGAATGCCTTCCCGCTGGCACTTTCTTTTATCCCCGTAACACTCATACGGTACCTTTAACTAACATGACTCTTGTTTGAATAAATCTCAAGTATTATAACGACATTCTTCGAGGCTGAATTCTCCGTGTTGGGTTCTACTATGTTTATCTTACACGATCTAATAACTCGTCTGTAACCACCTGTTTACCCATAAGTGGGATATTCATGACCAATTACTAACTACTCGTTATCCCATTCTCATATCAATATTCCTTGTAATCTTTTTTGGGTTATTTCCTTTGTATTAACTTACGTCTCGTACTAGCTCCTTATTTATTAATAACAGCTTGGACAGAACCTTTACTTTCTCTCCTTGACGTCGTGCTTGCACAATATTCTTGAATCGTAGCGTATCTGTAAGATTTGGATAATTGTCATCTCATTCCTCTTTCATTTATCGCATTCTTCCTTTACCATTCCATAATCACTAGAACCACTTAATTCTGACCTAATACCACATCACTCCATATTCCCCCCTTTAGGGGTTTACTAAAAGCTGAAGCCACGAGGATCTACCTATAGATGTTTTACCTCTTCATCTTTGGCATCGTTTCTCAACATCAATTATCTGTACTTGCCTTGCGTCAATCTTTCTGTACCAAGGATGACAAATTCCCTTACTCGCGAGGGTGACACTTAATGTAACTGGTACTTATAGTCCCTTAAGATTAACATTGCTAACATTGTTTGCTTTATAGAAGCGACTTCCTGAATGACCATTGTTGCAGCCAAACGCACACGCAAGTATACGCGGTCATCAAGTAATAAAGTGACTAAAAGTCAGATGTCGATCCCAAGAGGACTTTTGAATAACTATTAACTAAATTAGACTATCCTAATTATCTAAACAAGAATTAAACCTATAAGTATTTGGTTCTAAACTAATTAAATAAAAAATATAAATAATGAAGTTTTAACAAAGAGAAAGAGCAGATTTTTATGATATCAATGTAATAAAAACAATCTAGGGTTATGGGCTATTTAACATTCCTATTGTATTCTTCAATTGAATTAACTAACTAATTTATTGAGTTTATTGGTTGACAGGGTTAATATTGCTTATAAGAATCTGTCGAGTTCTTACTCGCCTATTCAAGCTAACCTAACGCCTATATGTCTATGGAGTTATAATCAACAAGAACGCATTTATAATTCCTGTAAATCAACCAAGCAAGGCAATTAGGTATATGTCTATCCAAATTGTGAATCTGTTCCCCGATGCCCAGGTTCAAGAACTTGCTCTACTCAATCAATGTAATCTAGAATTTCCACTTTCGAGTTCAACTCTAGATTCATAGATAGTATTCAATTGGTGATCAAATAATCAAATAATTAAGTGCAAGATTGAATAAATAAACCAATATGATAAACTAAGAAATCAAAATCAATATCCGAATATCAATATTCATGAAAGAACCACAACCCTAGAACGCGAAGTTTTGCTCCACATAGACATGGTAACAAAACAACAAATCATACAAAGAAACCTAAAAAGACTAAGTTGGTGGAAGAAAAGATAAAACCCGGCCTCCACGGCGACTCTATGCTTGTGTTTTCCTCTAAAAAATGTCCTCCTCTAGAAAAATACCATTTTTCCATCTGTATATACCAAGTAGGTTTGGAATCAAATAATTATACCTTCTCCAATGTGAAAAAGGATACTTTTCCCGGATTTGACTTGCGCGATCGCGCTAGTGGCACAGTGTTCTACCTGATGAGCGCGACCTAAGCACGATTGCGCTATTACCGTGCATGTTTCACCCTTTTTCGTTTTGAATTTGGATAAACATAAAACATAAAAGTTGTAGCTCTTTGTGTTATCTTTCCAACCATATATTGTGAAGCTAAAATCAGGTTTTGAGAAAAAAGTTATATCTATTTTACTAGACAGTATGCAATATGCCTGCTGGAGTCTTTGTTTGCTCTAACTATCATCCGTTGACCCCCAAACACGATCCCGACTTAATTCCTTAAACTTTTACTCAAAATTTAAAGCTCCAAATCACTTGAATTCATTCCATAACAGCCACATAGCTCGGAATCACTCCTATAAGGCATAAAACACACTATTAGTGCAAAACACTAGCGATTAAAGCTCGAACTCAATTAAAGTGCAGTAAATTAGCGTGTAATAAGCGAAAAAAATATGTAATTATAGCCTATCATCAACACCCCACACTTAAACGTTGCTCGTCCTCGAGTCAACCAAAAATTTACTCTATCTATGAGCACTTAACATCTTAACACATTTGGAGCACACTACACCAATGACCATGGTTGATAGAAACAATTAAACTCTTGCATATGCAATCACCATACACTTCCTTTACTTATATCATTCTTTAAAAATATTCAAACAAAGATAATATGCTCACAACAATCCTAGCCTCAAAAACCGACTCAATGTCACTATGCACTCATGGCTTGAATACCCAACGTAGAGAAGTCTAATAACGTTACCTATCCCTCATGAAATCATGTGCCCTCACAACCAAGGCAAAAGAGTAAGTTGAATCCACACATTCGAATCTCATGATCAAATATAGTTTAAAGACTCATATATATATCAAATAACTCTCTCACTCTTACAAAAGAAGTCACATGCATGCACTTGGTACCATAGGCTTGCCCATAATGTAAATATCTAATAATGTAGGCTCACTCGATCTAAAATTAATTAGGACTTTTTCATGGTTGTAATGTGGACTAAGGGACGGGTAAGATATATTTAGGAATAGTAAATAACCCTCCTAAGCACTTTAACACACCACATAATCAACTTTAAGCGCAAATTCTTCAATTCCACTTCAATCTCACAAATAATATCACCCCCAAAAACGTTTCCTTCTTCTTTAAGCACTACTTTAGTTCATACCCACTAGCAAGAACAAGACAACAATTTATTCATCTATATTTTTTTCCTTCATATTATTTTTTTTTCAATTTCTGCTAATGGTGTATTATTTTACAAAACAAGTGCACCTTTCTTCTTTTTATTGGTTCCACTCAAAAGCCACCCCACACATAATTTCGTCTTACTTCTTTTAGCGCTCATCTCACGATTAAAGTGCTTTAAGAGAAAAAGGGATCAAAACAATATCAATTAAGAATAAAAAGGGCATAGGCTTGTAATGTGGGTGCCAAATAAAAGTCTATAGGCTCAAAAGGGTTAATTAGGGATAAATTTTATTTGTGATAAGTAATAAAGCTAAAAAAAGATCAAAGAAAGCCTAAAATCACTTTTCAAACCGAACATCACCTAAAATTTCGCTTCAACTCACATACGGTGCAAGTTCTAGACAGAAGTACAATACATGGACTATACAAAAATCTCACCACACATGGCACATGATTCACTAAGAACGGTCTCATTCCGACTCTCAAACAAATGCAAGTATTCACGGAGCCACGAGATATTTAGCACGAAGCACAAAGTAAACACAAATCAAGAAAACGAGACATAGGCATCACAAGACATACTATACAACTAAGCAAGGCATCATCAATAATTTCAAATCATAGGGAAGATACTACGCATGCCAAAGCCTAAATATGCTACTATCAAACAAGTCAAGGGCGCCTAGATTCATCATTCTTCCTCCATTTATTCCCTAAATTCTAATTTACTCTAAAAATAAAAGAAATACTACTACCCGGTTCAAACTACATTCCAAGAAAAAGAACCGTTGCACAAAAAAAAATATGGGGGATTATTGCTACCTAAAAAAAAGACACATTTTTAGATTTTTTCTATTTTTCACCCTGTTTTTATTTTTTTTATTGGATCTTAATCCCTCAAGAAAGCTGTCCACAAAATCCATCATCAGGAAAAGTCCACATTTTTTGATTTTTTTTTCTTTTTGTTTTTTTTTTTTTAAAATTACTACACTAAGAGCGAGTACTATAACTAAGCTAACATAGCACAGAAAATCATCTAGACAATCACCTTACCCCATACTTAAAATTGTGCAATGTCCTCAATGCACACTAAAAATAACAAAAGGGTAAGAGACTCCCTGGTAGGCCAAAGGCCGAAGCATTAGCAGCTCGCGGGATATTCAGACTTCTTCCAAGTACGATTCTTTGTGCGGTCACCCACACTTATTTCAACCACATAGCTCACTTTTGAACACTTTATTACTTGTTGCAACCAAACGCACACGCAAGTATACGCGGTCGTCAAGTAATAAAGTGACTAAAAGTTGGATGTCGATCGCACGAGTGCTTGTGATTAACTATTAACTAAATTAGACTGTCCTAATTATCTAAAAAAAGAATTAAACCTATAAGTATTTGGTTCTAAACTAATTAAATAAAAAATATAAATAATGAAGTTTTAACAAAGAGTAAGAGCAGATTTTTATGATATCAGTATAATGAAAACAATCTAGGGTAATGGGCTATCTAATATTCCTATTGTATTCTTCAATTGAATTAACTAACTAATTTATTGAGTTTATTGGTTAACAGGGTTAATATTGCTCATAACAATCTGTCGAGTTCTTACTCGCCTATTCAAGCTAACCTAACGCCTATATGTCTATGGAGTTATAATCAACAAGAACGCATTTATAATTTCTGTAAATCAAGCAAGCAAGACAATTAGGTATATGTCTATCCTAATTGCGAATCCGTTCCCCGATGCTCAGGTTCAAGAACTTGCTCTACTCAATCCTATATGCAATCTAGAATTTTCACTTTCGAGTTCAACTCTAGATTCATAGATAGTATTCAATTGGTGATCAAGCAATCAAATAATTAAGTGCATGATTGAATAAATAAACCAATATGATAAAGTAAGAAATTAAAATCAATATCCAAATAACAATAGTCATGAAAGAACCACAATCCTAGAACGTAAAATTTAGCTTCACATAGACATGGTAGCAAAACAACAAATCATACAAAGAAACATAAAAAGACAAAGTTGGTGGAAGAAAAGATGAAACCCGGCCTCCACGGCGGCTCTGTGCTTGTGTTTTCCTATCAAAAACGGCCTCCTCTCTCAAAATATCGTTTTTCCATCTATATATACCAAGTAGGATTGTGCCCAAACAATTATACCTTCTCCAATATGAAAAATGATACTTTTCCCGAGTTTTACTAGTGCGATCGAGCTAGTGGTCGCGCTAATGGCCCAGTGTTCTGCCTGACGAGCGCGATCGCGCTATTGACGCGAATTTTTCACCCTCTTTCGTTTCGAATTTGGACAAACGTAAAACATGAAATTTGTATTCCTTTGAGTTATCTTTCCAACCATATATTGTGGAGCCAAAATGGAGTTTTGAACAAAACGTTATATCTATTTTACTAGACAGTGTACAATATACCTACTAGAGTCTTTGTTTGCTCTAACTATCATCCATTGACCACCAAACACGATCCCAGCTTAATTCCTTGAACTTTTAATCAAACTTTAAAGCTTTAAATTACTTGAGTTCATTCTATAACATCCACATAGCTCAAAATCACTCCAACAAGGCATAAAATACACCATTAGTACAAAACACTAGCGATTAAAGCTCAAACTCAATTAAAGTGCAGTAAACTAAAGTGTAATAAGCGACTAAAATACGTAATTATAGCCTATCATCAACCATTTTGTGAATTCCTCATGAATCTTCTTCTATGGTGCATTCTATTACCGTCGGAATGAAATCTAAAATTACCATAATGCCGAGTACTTTCCAATCATTCAGTCTCTAATTCATATTTAGTTTATCTTGTTTACCAGCCCATACTGATTACTCTAGGGATTAACTTTCCCCTCTGGTCGTCGCGTTGGAGTCACGAACTTATTTCTCAAAATGAGGATATAACCTTATGGCATATACTCTTTTGTTGTCTTAAGGCCCATCACCTTTCGTCTTTTTCTTCATTTTGCTATAGATTCTGTAACACTCTACCATTTTCATCCATGTATCACACCTTATTCGTAATTCTTCCTTATCTCTCTTCTCATTACTCTGCTAATATTTTTGTATATCCCTTTTCTGTGAAAACTTCAATACGACATTCTTTCACTTTTAGCTTTCCTTTGCTCCATCCAATGGCTCTTCAAGTTGCTTAACGCTCTCACTTTACTAGGGACGCGAGCCATACTAAGGTAATATTTATCCTTTCAAGGATTATAGTGCATGTCTTTGTAGTACTCATATCTGACCGCATTATTTTAGAGTGCACCATCTAGGTATCTGATAAAGAGATCTATTAGCACATTTGCAATATCCTTCAAAAATGTCAACTGACACAGTCAATTCATCCACCATATCTTCTTATACTATGTTTGTTAAACTCCATAGAGCATATCTATAATAGGTGCGACCAATTGTATATACTTCTATTACTATTGAATATAACTCAAAAAGCTTATGTTCCTTTACCCCAATTATAAATGTTATTAACCTTCATTAACTGGGTACCTCGTAACCTTTTTCACCTTACTCCTTTCAATCTCTCTTTCCAACCTTCTTTCCGGATGTAGGCATCGTCTTATTACGAATAAAATAGAATTTCGAAATTTGAATTCTTATAAGTGAGCTCTACCACACGATCTAGAGTAAAAAGAAAGAGTGACAATCTTAAATGCCCTATAGCCTCCTGCTTTTAAGTGTGGTGCATGACACACACATAAACAAGACTCTACTAGATACGGCTTGTAGACTTACTAGGATAGAACTACTCTGATATCACTTTTCTCATGCCCCGAACTTGGTGGGCGAGACCGGCACCTAGTGCCTCACCTATCCGTGCTTACCAACTTGCAACTAAGGAACTCTGAACATATGATGTCATACTTTTGGCCATGGGCCACATTTCAAGACGACAGCGAATGATGACTAAATATCAATTTCAACTTGGCCGACAACGCCGTTATATTTATTACAGCTGACAAACCAACCAAATATACATACAAGGCCTGAAATCTCAACATACTGCACTAACTGAAAAGATATGTCTACAAGCCTCTACTAATGGATATACTGTGATCGGAACGGCTCTCCGACCTACTCATGACATATATACATATATATACAAGATATACATAAGACTCTAGACCCGAAAACTTCAAAAAGCATGGAGCTTACCGATCAAGCTGAACTCGGGCAACACTTATTGAAGAGGCCTACTCGTCTGTCTATATGACTTGCACGCATGAAATGCATTGCCCCCAGAAAAGGGACGTCAGTACAAAATAATGTACTGAGTATGTAAGGCAATATACTGAAAGTTGAAACTGAACTCATAATATAATAACTGCAAGTAGCTGGAAGTCAAAGATAATCTGACGATATGCTTACCTGCTGATACTGACTCAATTCTCTCAATATAGTAAGTAAAATAGCTGTCTGGCCCTATAAGGCTCGGTATATATATATCTGCTATGCCGTAGTAGGCTCTCTCACAAGCGTTCGGCTATACTAGGCTCTGTATCTCAATCAACTGGGCTCGCTCATATGCATTTGGCCACAGTAGGATCTTCATATAACTTACCATCTGATCAGAGGTTGCCCAATAAGGACCTGCCCATCGATTATAGCTCGATGGTAATGAAAATACTTTTAATACTGTATATATAAATTCTCTACTCTCTTGACTGGAAGAGGAAAATACTCAATTGAATATAAAGTCCCGATAAGGATAATATTGTAACTTACATAACTAGAAAAATATACGTAACTCGCGAGACAGCAAAATATACGTAAATACCGGAATATGAATTTTTCTCTATGGCTTGTTACCAAACTTGTGTAATGACGAGATCATGCAAAATGAAGGAAGATCTTAGCCTTAACATACCTGTAGTAGGACAAACTTCATATAATATTTCGTTGAAAAACCTTCGTTGTTTGAACGAAATTTGCCTTTGCTCCTTAGAAATTTACGGACGAAAATATTTTCTGGTTCCTAAAACTTTGGAACGAATGATCATTGAATTCTTTCGATTTTGGAGAAAAACGTTTCTGGTTCTTCTTAGTTTTGAAAGAATGACATTGAATTCATTTTGATTTTTGGAGGAAAACGTTTTTCTTTGGTTGCTTGAGAATTTGAGATGAAACGTTTCTGTTCCTTGAAGCTTTGGAAAGAATGACATTTCTTTGAGTCATTTTGGTTCATATTTAGATTTTGGAAGATAACTTAGTTAGGTATACAACTTTGTTTTTGCCTAGGCGGCTATAAGTGACTTACTTAGTCACTTCTTATCTTAGTGGTTTCTTGCCACGTGGTTGAGGATAATTATTAAGTTTCTATCCTCTTATTAATTAATCGGGTAATGTCCTATTACCTGGTAATTAACCAATTACCCGCATAATTTAAAAATTACTTCAAATTCAACTTATTTTTAATATTGTTCATATATACTTTATATATTATACTACCATGGTCATATGGTATCTTACATGTTACTAGTTTATAATTATCAGGTATTATCGCTCGATCCGTATTTTATTTCTAATTGACCACTTTCAACGAAACTCGTTTTCTTTAATCCGTGTACCCTCTTATTCTTCATAACACTCATTTATTGCTTGCTATAAATAGCGTAAATACGTTAACGTCAAGATGATCTCATCCCCGAGTCTTACATCGGTTAACTGACAATAAAATTTTAACGTACAATACTTCAGGGTGGAACATCTAACTTTATACTGCGAAACACGACATCCCGTAATGTAATACTGCGGAATGTGATATCTCACTTCGGGATTCTCATTAATTTATTTATGGCATATTTTCATGTATGAAAATATAGGGTGTAATAGTTGCAAAAATATACCGAGCCCTAGAGAGGTGTCAACAGGGAGACAAACACTTCGAAGGCTACAATTTGGTACTTCAACTTTGGCTCATGGAGCATCTCCAAAAGGGTGAATACCGACAAGAAATTCAGCAAATGGACTGGGAAGCTCATATCGCTTTTCATCATCCGAAGCGAATGAATTACATGCCCAATCGCCCAACCGGAAAATGCTAGAGAATGGATCGAACTCTTTGAAAATTTGACTGAGGACCAGGTACAATAGATGTTCGAGTGGTTTTCGACTGAGGAGTTCATCATCCGATCCAGAGATGCACATTTCCTGATATTGATCGGCCTGAAAGGAACATACCCTTACGTCCCTCTCCGGGTTATGAGTCAAGCGGGTAGGAAGCAGGTTGTACCCAGGGACAACAAGATGAGTCACTTCCGGACTAATTTCCAGGATGATGATAGTCCTTACAAGTTCCAAGCTCAGCGTATGCGGCACTGCGAGATCATCATGGGGAGGGATACCATCGAGCTAGATAGATACCACATTGGTTGTGCTCCCTACTATTCGGCCTGGTTGGAAGATAATCATAATGGTTTGGGCCTGCCTGGGTTTGTTCAAGGTCACTGGATCATAGATAAAAAAGCCGAGGCACAGGCCAAATACAACCAACTGCGCAAGAGGATCCGGGAATGAGAAAGAGAGCACTGTGAGATACAAGAAGCCAATAAGAAATTAATTTAGGAGAGGAAATATATGGCTGTCATTGACAACAAGTGACGGGGATACTTGGAGCGAGGCATAGTGGAGCTGGAGAAGAAGTTTCTCAAGAGGGTCGAACACTGCCAAAATGCTAAAGGAAACGAAGGCGGACATCTAGCCAGAGCCTACCTATTGCTGGGACTCCGCGAGTTGGGAAAGCTATTCGATAGAGCCAAGGATTTTGAATCTGGGGAATGTCCTTCTGGGACCAAATAGATAGGATTTTTCTTCTCTTCGCTTTATGAAATGTAATAAGGCCAATGACCATTAGTGACTTTTATTTTCTGTCTGTTTAGTGTCATTTTGGGATTCTTCTATTTTTATCAATAAAATGAGGAATTTAGCACTTTAAGTTCTCCAAGTCTATTTGTCGCTAGGCCTACCTCGCGCACAACGAGGTTCCCAAGGTAGGATACGATTTACATTCCCGCACTATGTATTTAAATATTACAAGATTTCTTATATATCTCACTAACTTGTTACCTTTTTGTTTTTACTTTTTGTTTATTATTTCCCCTCCCTAAAGGTTAGTTCGTGAACTCTGGCAACATCATCCTATTTCACGAGATCCAGGGGCCCTCCACCTACTCCTCCTCTTAGTCCTGTCAGAAAAAAGAATAAAAGGAAGATGGAAGATTTGAACAACACCAGAAAGGAGAACACAACTGAAAGGGTAGAGGTCACTCATGGTCATGGTACTCAGACTCCTTAGGAAAATGCATCCCAACTCGTACAAAAGCTGTTAAAATTCCAAGAAGAACTTGATCAAGTCCGAAATCTGGCGAATCTGTCATTTTCCCTCACCACTCTAGATATTAATTTCCCGAATGCTCAGAACCCTACACCTCCACAAAATATCCCAAAGCAACAAAACCATCACTGCAATACCTGCCGCACCTCAAACAACACCCCGCTGCTTATCCCAGAACTCCAAAACTACACAAATGACCACTGTCACACCTACCATAACACCCCCATCTATATGGAGACTATGCCACACTCCACCCAACCCATCTCAAGCACACCCAAGTCTGATGATAAGGAATTACTCATCAGGAACCTGGCTGAAGAACTTAAGAAATTGACTAGTCGAATCCAAGGCGTTGAAGGAAGTAAGGGAATTAAAGGGCTGAACTACGAAGATCTTTGCATACAACCCGATATCGAACTTTCCGAGGTGTAAAAATCTCCTAATTTTGAGATGTTTGATTGTACAAGGATCCAAGGGTTCATTTGAGAATGTACTGTGACAAGCTGGTTAGGATAGGAAAAGACGAAAGAATTCGCATGAAGCTTTTCACGAGGAGCTTGAAAGGAGATACTTTGTCTTGGTACATTAGCCAAGATTCGAAGAAGTGGTCGAACTGGGTAGGCATAGCGTCCGACTTTATGGACATGTAAGGTTCAACATGGAGAATGCGCCGGATGTGTTCTATATCAAAAATATAAAGAAGAAGCCCACAGAAACATTTCGCGAGTATGCTACTCGCTGGAGGTCCGAAGCTGCTAAGGTTAGACCTGCCTTAGAGGAAGAATAAATGAACAAATTCTTTGACCGAGCCCAAGACCCATAGTATTATGAAAGGCTGATAATGATTGAGAGCCACAAATTTTTTGACATTATCAGGCTGGGAGAAAGGATAGAAGAGGGCATCAAAAGCGATATGGTTACACACTTCGAGGCCTTGAAAGCTACAAATAAGGCATTACAGTCAGGTGGTGTGTCCAACAAAAGGGATGTATGAGCCATAATGGTGGCATAGAGAACCAAATCTCCCATCAAATACCAAACCTATCCAATGCATCCACACATATCAAGCACCCTCACCCTCTTACCAAACTCCACCATCCACCTATCAATCACCTCTACCTCCCACATATCAGCCTACTTCACCAAGATATTCCCAACCCGCACATGATTACCAAGCCTACAATGCTCAACCAGCCCGCTATCAATCCCCTCCTACATGCCAAAACTTCCCTAGACCTCGACCAAACTTTGACCGAAGGCCTCCGAAACTATATATAGCTATTGCTGAACCTATTGACGAGTTGTACAAAAGACTCAAAGCTGCTGGTTATGTCACCCCCATCCCTGCTGCAACTCCTGAGAACCCTTCTTAGTAGGTTAATCCAAACAAATCATGTGCATATCATTTCGGGATGAAAGGACATACTATTGAAAAATGTCGTTCTCTGAAAGACAAGATCCAGAATTTAATTTATAATAAGATTATTGTGCCAAAGGAACCTACTCCAAATGTCTGCAATAATCCTCTGCCAGACCACAAGGGTGGAGGCTCTCACATAATTAAAATAGAGGATGATTGGGATCTCGAGGGATCAATCGGTTTGATCACAGAAGGTAACGACCCAAAGAAGACAATAGTTACTCTTAGTCCGATCATGGTCCAGATTCAGTCTGGGGATACCAAGGAAAATATGTCCGTGCCACATGAGTTTGAAGCAACATCCTCTGCAAAGACACCAACACCAAATGAGGTCAAACTCATGTCTCCAGCAAATGCACCCACACTCTTTGGAGTTGCTTTTTTACCACCCAAGGCACATGCTCCGTTTAGAGTAAAGGTATTCACGCCGATTCCAGTGGCGATGTTGACCATGATGCCATTCCATACAAAGGCTATACCATGGGACTATACAGCCGAGGAAAGAAGGAAAAGCAGGGTTAGGTTCGAAGAGACCATTGCGACACAAGGTATGATGAGAACTGGTAGAGTTTATACGCCAGAACATCTAGTTGAGTCAAGCAAGCAGGCCTCTAACCAGCCACCCATCATCGAGATCGAGCTGGATGATCTCTGGAAAAAGATACAGGCTAAGGAATACTTGGTCATCGACCAGCTGAACAAACGCCGGCGCAAATTTTCATCCTTGCTTTGCTACGAAATTTCAAGGCACACAAGAATGCCCTATTGAGGGTGCTGAGTAAAGCCTACGTGCCAAGAAACATCGCCAGTGGAGAAATGGCTATCATGGTAGGACAGGTATTGGAAAGTCATAAGATCACTTTTCTTGAAGATGAGTTGTCACCTGAAGGGTTGGGTCACAACAAGGCATTGTACATCACCGTGCAATGCAAAGACTATTTTATTACCAGAATCCTGATCGATGGAGGGCCCAGCCTCAATATTTTTCTGTTGGTAACACTCAGGATGTTGGGTAAGGGATTGCATGAAATACATGATGGAGCTATCAATGTGAAAGCTTTCGATGGCTCCCAAAGGTCTACAATTAGGGAGATTAGCCTGTATTCGCAAATGGGGCCGACATGGTTCGATGTTGATTTCCAAGTAATAGATGTGCCAACATCTTACAATTTTCTGTTAGGACGGCTATGGATACATTTCGCCGGGGCCGTAGCATTAACACTACATCAGGCGATAAAATTTGAATGTAATCACCAAGAAGTGATCATCCACGGTGACAGCATCAATTCTATATACATTCGTCAGACCATTCCGACAATATGGGGAAGAAGAAAGTTAAGTGGGGAAACCTATCACCACATCGAATGGGTAAATATTGTTCACAAAGACAAAAGGTGGGATAAAAAGATCGAGAGTATACTAAATCAGAGTGGGTACAAACCTAGCAAGAGCTTGGCAAGAACCTCCAAGGAATCGCTAAGCCTATAAAACTTAAGAAACATGGCATCACTTTCGTCTGGGATATGAGTATACCTGGGAAGAATTTAACAACTGGTCGCCACCATGGCACGGTCCCTACTACCCACTGGAATAGCCGATGCCACCTTTGGAGCAAACTTTATGATGTTATTTATGGGACAGACAAAGAGGAGGCACTTGCTGCAGTAAAGAACCTATTCTTAGAAGATAATGACATGGACTGCTGTGTTGTTTTCGAGGAGGAGGGGGAGGAAAGTCCTTTCATATAAGCCGTAAGTGGAGGAACATACCTCAACAACTAGACCGTCAGAATCACCAGAGCTCGGCAAGCCTCGGAGTAGAAAGGCTGAACAAGCATAATGCACTATCTTTTATTTTAGTAGTTAATTTTTCCTTTCGCATTTTTTTATTTCTACAATAAGATCGTCAATATTAATAACAGTTATGAAATTTATCAAAGCAGTTCGAGTTTTTCTTATACATCAACACTCTTATTATTTTCTCTCATTACTTTACTTATACATCATTACTATTACTTATCTTGATGAATCAATGATTGTGACATGTAATGAGACAACTAAACAGACAGATATAAATTTAGTGGAAGATGACATACCCGAGGAGATCGTCAAAGAAGTTGAGAACTTTGAAAATCGACCTAAGTTTAACCCAGACGAGACAGAAATTGTTAATCTGGGAGATAAAGAGAATGTCAAGGAAACATGAATCAGCGTTCATTTATCACCATCAGAAAAGAAGGAATACAAAGAACTTCTAAGGGAATATGAGGATATATTCGCCTGGTCATATGACGACATGACTGGTCTAAGTACTTCTATTGTGGCCCATAAACTGCCAACTAATCCGACCTGTCCGCCTGTAAAGCAGAAACTCAGGAAGCTCAAACCAGACATGAGTTTGAAGATCAAGGAAGAAGTCACTAAGCAAGTCAAAGCCAAGGTTCTCTAGGTAGTAGAATACCCGACATGGTTAGCCAACATTGTGCCAGTACTAAAGAAGGACGGGAAGGTTAGAGTCTTTGTTGACTACCGGGATCTCAATCGAGCCAGTCCGAAAGATGATTTCCCTTTACCAAACATACACATCCTGATTGACAATTGTGCCAAGCACGAGTTACAATCATTTGTGGATTGTTTTGCTGGTTATCATCTGATCTGGATGGATGAAGAAGAAGCTGAGAAAACGGCTTTCATTACACCGTGGGGAATGTACTACTACAAGATGATGTTGTTCGGACTGAGGAATATAGGGGCCACCTACATGAGGGCCATGACTACAATTTTCCATGATATGATACACAAGGAGATTTAGGTGTACCTAGACAATATTATCATCAAGTCCAAGAAGGCCACTGATCACATGGAAGATTTGGGGAAGTTTTTCAATAGATTGTGAAGGTACAACATGAAACTAAATCCTACAAAGTGTGTATTTGGAGTTCTCACCGGGAAGCTGCTTGGGTTTATTGTGAGCCACCGGGGAATAGAATTGGATCCATCAAAGGTCAAGGACATTTAGGATCTCCCACCACCAAAGAACAAGAAGGACGTTATGAGTTTCTTTGGGAGACTTAACTATATCATCCGGTTTTATAGCACTGTCTACGATTATCTGTGAGCCAATATTCAAGATGTTAAAGAAGGGCGGCGCTACCAAATGGACTGATGACTGCCAGAAAGTTTTCGATAGAATCAAGGAGTACCTGTCAACAACACTAGTTTTGGTCCTGCCTGAGCCAGGTAGACCCATACTACTCTACATCGTAGTACTAGATGGTGCCTTTGGTTGCGTCTTGGGGCAGCATGATGAAACAGGGAGAAAGGAACAGGCCATTTAATTTCTCAACAAAAAGTTCACTCTGTATGCCCGGTATTCTCTGTTAGAGCGCACCTGCTATGCTCTAACTTGGGTGGCTCAGAAACTGAGGCATTACTTTCTTGCCTATACTACATACCTCATATCAAGGATGGATCCTCTAAAGTACATCTTTCAGAAGGCCATGCCTACTGGCAATCTAGTGGAAATTCATACAGCATCCCGATAAGAACTTTTTTTCACCCCATACCAGTGGAAATTCATAATTAACCAGCTTATTGTGCCATGTTGAGGAGGAAGCAGACGGAAAACCTTGGTTCCATGATATCAAGGAATATTTGGCGAAAGGAGATTATTCGAAGCTTGACAATCATACTCAAAAACGCACACTGTGGAGGCTATCCAACAACTTTTTTCATAGTGGAGGAATCCTATATAGGACAACTCCCGATTTGGGACTACTAAGGTGTGTCGACGCAAAGGAAGCATCCAAACTGCTAGAAGAAATCCATGCTAGGACCTGTGGTCCACATATGAACGATTTTATCTTAGCAAAGAAGATACTCTAAGCTGGTTACTTTTGGATGACTATGGAAGCGAACTGCATTCAGTATGTCCGGAGATGCCACCGCTGTCAGACACATGCAAACATGATAAGGGTGCCTTCAAATAAGCTCAATGCAACAGGCTCACTGTGGCCTTTCACCGCTTGGGGAATGGATGTTAGTGGACCAATCGAGCCAACCGCTTCCAAGGGGAATAGATTCATCCTAGTGGCAATTGACTACTTTACCAAGTTGGTCGAAGCATCATCTTACAAAGCAATGACTAAGAAAGTCGTGGCAGACTTTGTCCGCGACTGCATTATTTGCCGATTCAAGATTCTAAAGTCAATCATTACTGATAATGGCTCCAGCCTCAACAACGACTTAATGAAAGCTATGTGTGAAACCTTCAAGATCAGACACAAGAATTCTACAGCCTACAGGCCTCAAATGAACGGAGCTATGGAAGCCGCCAATAAGAACATCAAGAAGATATTGAGAAAGATGATAGAGAAATATAAACAATGACATGAAAAGCAATCATTTTCTCTGTTAGGATATCGCACCACAATCCGTATGTCAATCAGGGCAACTCCCTATATGCTGGTTTATGGAAAAAAGGCAGTCATTCCCCCTGAGGTAGAAATTCCTTCCTTAAAGATTATACAGGAAGTTGAGCTCGACGATGTAAAATGGATGAAGAGTCGTTACGAGCAGCTATCTCTTATAGATGAAAAAGAATGAATGTAGTTTGTCATGGTCAACTTTATCAGAATAGAATGTCCAGAGCTTTCAACAAGAGAGTCAAGCCGAGACCGTTCACACCGGGACAGCTGGTGTTAAAGAAAATTTTCTCACATCAAGATGAAGCCAAAGGGAAGTTTTCTCCCAATTGGCAGGGTCTATACATGGTTCATCGGGTTTCGATAGGAGGAGCCCTCATATTCGTAGAAATGGAGGGGGAAGTTTGGCCAAAACCTATCAACTAAGATGTAGTCAAGCATTACTTTATAAAATCTTTATGATTTCCTCTATGATGTAATTTGAACTACGTCTTACCTGATTCTCGTTTAAGAGGGGATACGTAGGTAGCCTTATAGGTTCAGTCACGGTTAAATAAAAATTTTATTTTGCCCTACAATTGGAAACTAGGGCAAAATTTTAAGGAGGGCCCTCTAAATTCCAAATTAATTTCATCCGATCATCGCAAGCAGCAGTCAAAAGTATCAACACGTTAAACTAGGGCAGAATTTTGAGGAAGACCCTCAAAATTTTGAAGCAAGAGGTTTTGCAATGTCCAGAACCACGCCACAGTCGTCGGTTCATCTAAAAAATACTTCTTAATTATATGCTTATACCGTATTTTTTACAAAGTCATGAATGTTTATTACTGAAATTGCCTTGTTTAGCGACGCTACCCCAATAATACGCATAGTATCACTAGCTCAAAGCCGAGCGAATCAAGCATAGCCACTGGGGATACGAGCTAACCTCCCCCCTTACAAAACTCACGATTTTAAATTGGATGCAAGCGCTTGGATAGCGAAATCATCGAATGTACTATACACTCACGAGACAAACATTATTCAGGAATACAACTCTCAGAACTATCGCACTTATTCACATTTGCTACCCACACGCACCAGTGACATTCTTTGTGTTATAGTGTCCCCAACAGTCACGATACTGCCATCTGCCTTCCGAGACTAAATGCTGTCTCCATCTGTATTTTCTGCATTGCATAAGGCTACCATTCTACCTTTCAAGACTAAACATTGTCTCCATCTGCATTTTTTGCATTACATAAGGCTACCATTCTACCTTCCGAGACTCAACGCTATCTCCATCTGCATTTTTTGCATTGCATAAGGCTACCATTCTGCCTTTCGAGACTTAACATTCTCTTGGTCTAAATTTTTCGCATTGCATAAGGCTACCATTCTGCCTTCCGAGACTCAAAGTTATCTCCATTTGCATCTGCATGGCTGAAAGATCACCACCTCTACATCTGCATGGCTGAAAGATTACCACCTTACCTACATCTGCATGGCTGAAAGATCGCCACATTTACATTACATGGCTGAACGATCGCCACCTTATCTACATTTGCATTGCTAAAAGATCTCCATCTTTACATTGCATGGCAGAAAGATTGCCACCTTATCTCTATCTGCATGGCTGAAAGATCGCCACTTCTACATTGCATGGGTGAAAAATCACCACCTTTACATCGCATGGCTGAAAGATTGCCACCTTATCTACATCTGCATGTCTGAAAGATCGCCACCTTATCTACATCTGCATGGCTGAAAGATCACTACCTATACATTTGCATAGCTGAAAGATCATCACCTACTGGATTGCATGGGCTGAAAGATCGCCACATTTACATTGCATGGCTGAAAGATCGCCACCTCTATGTTGCATGGCTGAAAGATCGCCACCTTTACATTGGATGGTTGAAAGATCTCCACCTTATCTACATCTGCATAGCTAAAAGATCACCAACTCTACATTAAATGGCTGAAAGATTGCCACCTTTACATTGCATGGCTGAAAGATCGCCACCGTATCTACATCTGCATGGCTGAAAGATCACCACCTCTACATTTGCATGGCTGAAAGATTGCCAACTACTATATTGCATGGGCTGAGAGATCAACAAATACTGCACCTCATGGGCTGAAATATCGCCAAATTATCCAATGACATCATCAATCAGAGGCATCATCATCATGGTCTGAGAACATTATGTCATGGCCTGAGGATCCCCTTTATCTTATGCATATCATTATTCAAAGGCATCATGGTTCGGAGGAATCATCCTCATAGCCGAGAGCATAATTTCATGGCCTGCGAATCCTTTATTATATGCTTCATGGCCTAGGACATCATGGTCTAAGGACATCATCCTAACCGTCCAGAGACAATATTCATGGTCCGACGGGAATTCGCATCATGTTTAAATTTATGCACAACATATGCTTGTATTGTTTATTTGCAGGTAAACCGGTGAGCAATGGCCATCTCGGCAGGAGTGATCTCACTCCAATACCCGCAGCCCTATTAGACATTAACCATTCACCCTACCCCGGATATTATATTCGTTCTTGAAAAATCTCCACCGGCATACTCTGCCGACGGATCCTGAACTACACACGGCCTGATTCCTGTAGGACCAGATATATGTAGGTAGCTCAGAAGCCAGGCTGCGGCCTGAACCACTCCCAAAACCACTTCGCTCGGTTAAAATTAGCAATCATATCTTTACCCGAAAATTCTTTCATCATTCTCAGGTAAAGAGAGGCAGCTGTTGACACCCAATTTTTTCTTACATATATTTTTCAATATGTAAAATACTTTTAAAATAGTATATATATATATATATATATATATATATATATATATATATATATGTATATATATATATATGTATGTATGTATGTATGTATATATATATGTATGTATGTATTTCCATGTGTTTATTATTTTTTCACAATTTTCAAAGATTTAAATAGTTTTATTTTTCCCTCTTGTTATTTATAAAATCTCAATAATTACTTTCAAAGCTATCATTTGGGTAAATTACCTATTGTACTCTCATATTTATGTTAAAATATAGCCAAGAGAATTTTATACATTTTTTACAAATTTATTTAGTATTTTTAAAGTTAAATTACATATAATTACAATATTGGCCTCTTTTAAAATTTAATTGCATTTATGTTCACAAGATTAGGTCTGGTATTTTTTAATAATTAATTACATACTATAAATAATTTTAGTACCTTTAATTTAGTTGCAGAAATTATTTCATTATTTTTTATAAATTAAAATAGAAAAAAATGGCTATTCAAATTATAGCCAGATTGGCAGTTCAATTACGGCCTAAATTAAACCCAACCCAACCCAATTGTATTTAAATTACATGAACCAGATCCCAAATACATCAACCCGACCCGGCTCTTGTTAAATCATGGTCGTTGATCATTTTGATCAACAGTCCATATCTCTCCTTTCCTAAATTAAACTAACCTATACCCTTAAAACCTAATTCATTCTCTCCATCGACCCCGCCACCCTAATATCCTCTCTACTCTCAAATTCTCAACCTAACCCTAATCTTCAACCGCCGACCTCCCATCTCCGGCCGTCTTCAGTCACCTCTCTTAAGCCTCCAATGGATTCTCTCATGCCATGCTCTTCTCTGAGGCCTTCAAGGGCCCTGGGCCACACCTATTTGTATCTAGGGTTTTTTATTTTTCTATTCTTGGCTACTTTAGTGTGATTTTGAGATCATACTATACCTGTTTCGATCTTTGAGGTTCTAAGCAGGTTCTTCCCTTTCTATATAGGTTTCCTTTGAAACCCTAATTTTGTTAGAATCTCTTAAGTTCTGTGCTATTTTTTTTTTGGTCAATTTAAGTCCATTTCTTTCTATGATTCTACACTATTCTCAAGCTTCTCTTGAAAAATCATTGATTTCAAGTTAATTTACTTTCTTTTAAAAGTTAGGATTTTTTGAAATTTCTTCTACACTCTGTTTAAATCGACTCTTCATGTTTTAACTTCTATATCTTAGACGATTCTATGTTTTAACTTCTTATTGTATGATTTTGCCTTATTTTTTATTCACTAATGCTTCTGATTCTTCACTTCTCCTACCTGTATCATGCATAGCCTACTAATTCAAACTACGCTCTACATGAATCCTTCATTTTATATGTGATTCCTTTCCTACTCGACCTCTTAAGGTTTTGATTTTTGCTTACTATGTTTTCGTTCTTATCGAAGGGGGTAAGTCATTGTTATCTCCTATTCTTGCATCTTCGAATCTTGTGATTGATCTTTCATTGATTCTGCATGATTATTCTACTGATTTTTACGTTGTAGATTATTTTTCTGACCTTACTCTATGGTTGATTATTCTATTAATTGATTGTTACATTCATTCCTTTATTAGACCCTTATGAACCTAGCCCTAATTGTTTACTCTGTGCCTACTATGTTTGAAGTATTTCCTTATTTGTTATGCTCAAGTTACCATTGATTTCCTTCCTTATTTGCTACTTGTTCTTACCGTTCAAATTAATTCCCTTATATTATAGGAGTGCTTGTACTGATTTTGCTCTAATTGATTTTGAGTTCCATAATTAATATACTTTTATGATTCATGCCTTATTTTACCTTGCTTCGAACTACTATATATACATACTCTCTCATTAACACAAAAACATGAACTTTTAGTTCTGAACTCACACTTACACTCAAGCACTCTCTCTTGCTTTACTATTTGTGTTGTTGCCTGTTTAGCTGACTGAAAGCCAAGGCTATATTTTAAAGTCCTGCTACTTTTCTTTACTGCACCTTGCTTCTTTGACTGGTATGTTCTAATTAAGTTTTAAGTACCAACAATAACATGCTTATCTATTGATTTTTGCATTATTGTCTGCCTACTGTTTGTATTCAATCCAGTATCATTATTTAGCATGATGTATCTTCCCTTCTCCTATTCTGAATCAATGTATGATGACCTATGAATCATAAATCCCTACCCCAATGTGTTTAATACTTATGGTTTGTTTGGGGCATGACTGCATCGAATGTTGCTGAACATGACACCCAAAATTGGTCCTCTGAGGATCATAACCTCCAAGTTACCTTTATATATTGAGTGATCTTTTTAATTTACAATCATGACAGCACTTCTTATTGTTGTGCATGCCCAGGATTAACTCCTGCCTAAGTATATAGGCTCCTTGCAATGGATTCCCAATTCCATGCCCCCTGGTGTGAAATTATCAACTATTTGAAGTGTTAATGGTTGTCTCCTATCACCCTTTCCCTCTCCTTGCCTTGGGACCCATGAGCTCCCTCTAAACTTGGACATATGAAGGCTGACATTTCCACACTACTCTTGTCCCTATTCTGGTCATGTAACTTGGGTGTGAGCAATGCCCGGGGTCCTATTGAGGCCCTTAGGGAACTCTGAAATATCAACTCTGAGAGAAGTCGGGAACCAATGGCATTTGTAGTGGTTTGGTCCATAGCTCAGAAAGGAAGTCAGGAATCTGGCGTCCTCTGATTGTAATTTCTATTTTTTCTTATTTATCTTCTGATGTAATTCATTACTAGGTCTGTAATAATCTCTATAATAAACACTGCGGATGACTAGTGAAAAGGGTTGGAAATTATGCATGTTGGAGAGTAGAAATCATGTCTATAGGACTTATGATTCTGTATGTTTAATTCTGTAATTTAGAAATCATGTGTATATAACTTATGATTCGGCATGTTTAATTCTGCAATTTAGATATCTTGTCTGTAGGACTTAAGGTTCAGCATGTTAATTCTGCAATTTAGATATCATGTCTATAGGACTTAAGGTTCTGCGTGTTTAATTCTGCAATTTAGATATCATGTTTACATGAACTAAAAAATGGCCACAATAGAAAATTTATTTATAAGATCTGTCATTTTAGATTATGTATGTTCAATTCCGCATTTTAGATACCATGTTCTTAGGATCTAAATGGTTAAAATCAGATATCATGTCCATAAGGTTAAAATCAGTAACCCTTTGTAGAAATCATGCCTATAGGGATAAAATGAGCAACACTACATATCCTGCCTATAGTGTCAAAAATCATCAAAAAATTAGTTCGATCTGAATCACTTGTTCCTTTTATTTACGCGGTTAGAAGGCGTGCCAATAATATTTCCAAAATCGTTCGTTAAAAATTGTACTGCTTTGCTATACTTCTGAATCAGTAATAGATATTCTATTTATAGGATTGTGCTCAAACACCTAGGCAAGCCTTAGGTGACAACAACCTTAAAACACTGATTTTACCTTGTTAATTAATGACCAACGCAACCAGCAGGCAAGCCTGATTTGAAGTTCCTATCTAAGTCATGTATCAAACTAGTTTGCCTCAGCAATTAAACTCTCCTCATCCTTAGTATTTTTAATCAGACCTAAAAAGTATGTGCAAGTCATGCTATTTATATGTTTTGTCTTTATGAGGTATATATAAGCCTTTATCGGTTTACATGTTTCCCCCTTTATATGACCATATTATATTTTTTTTATGTTTCCTTAGACTTTTACCTTTTGAAACCAAAATCAGCCCAATATCCCTCCCCTTTAGGAATAGTAGTCCTAAGTGCCTCCAGGACTGATAGGAATGGGGCGGGTAATAGCTGCAATAGTGGTCGAGACCAATCCGCGCTTTAGCACCTTAAACGGGGTGGGAAAGGGTATATATGGATATGATGACCGATGCGCTAATACCACTTGTAGCCCCACTTTTGAGGAGTAATTACCGGGTATTGCATTGATGTGATCCATATTTAATATAAACCTAGAACCCCTTCCTTTACTTCCTTTTTTATTTAAAAGCATTGCAATTCCTATTTAAAATCAGCTTTTTTTAATTGCACTATCAAATTTTGTTTACTTTCAAACCATTGTATATTGAAATCCCCTCTTATTTGAGCCTTATCTACTTATATGTTAATTCCACCCCAAATTCACAATAATTGTCTGGCCGAGAACCATACTACTGGGTCCTGAGGGGTGCCTAACACCTTCCCCCTTAGGATAATTTCAAGCCCTTACCCTATCTCTGGTTAATCAAATGGAACTTAGAATTTAACCCCATTGGTGTCCTAATGCAGCATAAATCATTAGGTGGCGACTCTTTAAAATTGCTAAACCCACTTCCCAAAAGGAACGAGTTGTCCAAACCAAATATCATAAACCCGATTTCGTGGAAGCAAAAGGGGGCGCGACATCCGGGTCCTCCCAAGGGAGGATGCTCTTAGAGGCAAATAATCGTCCGTTATTGGGCTATCGGAATAAAGCCCATGACATCATCAAAACTTCTTCCGGTATGTTGTTCTACCAGTAATCTTGCTGACAAGGTTCCTTTCGGGGCGAAAGCCCGGCTGAAGGGGGAAAATATGCGGTCTAGGAGTCTCTGGGTAAATTCTTGAGAACCGACAAACATCCTAGCTAGTTGTCTGCGTTCAGGTTAGTAAAAAGGAACGAATGAGAAAAAGCGGTTCTTTCTTACTGAGGGGTGTGTAGGCGATGTTCCAGGTCTCGATGTGTCCTGTCGGCTTATTCTAGTTCTGCCCTTTGCGAGGAATCTCGCTCTTTCATTGAGATGGGACCGTCGATGCCTTTGGGTAGAGTGTCGATGGTCGTCTGATTAAAACATTTACACTTTGCATTTCCTTTGATGGTGTAAAGCCCGAAGTACTAAGTCGGACGCATGCGAGCTATATCGAGAGAACGGTCTTTCCGGTGACTTGTTATTTGAAACTCCCCAAGGATTTGGGATGTGAGGCCCATTTTGTTCATTAACGCGGACCACCCTATTGACCTTTAGTCTGATACCATAGTTGTGGGTGGCCAAACTTCCTGAATCTACGAACATAAGATTTATTTTTAGATTAAGTGGATGAGAGAGAGGTTTACCAATGTGACAACGTGATGCTGGGGTGGAGTCGCGGTGCTCCTGTTCTAGGACGCAAAAGTATCCTTAGAAATATTTCCCTGGATCTGTCTTTGTCTCTGTACCGGGTATTTTTGCTTCTCGTGTTGTGAGTTCTCTCAGGGCGTCGTTGCTCCTCTATTGTCGTGGTGATACATTGTGGCCTGTATATTTTATCCTTCCCGTTAGTCTTCTTTCCTCGGGGCTAAATTTTAGCTTGATCATTCGATATTATTCGTCAGCGACTTTGGCTGAGTAGCACGACTATCATATTTTCGGGACGGGAGTCATTCGTGGCCTTGCTGCCGTTTGCGTCCTACGGATTCTGCATCAGGTCGTGGTTCTTTCGAAGCGGCCTTGGTCGAGTAGGCTTGAGTTGCTCAGCATTCCTAATCTCGCTTATGGTGACCACGATATTTGGCATGACAAAGTTGAGCCAGCATTCTGCTGGGTGCAGTTCGTCTGCCGGCTGTGCCTTACCAGATCTTGTTCCGCTGGAGGTTCCCGAGGACCCCGCCCTCAGACTACTCCCCCACCGTTGTGAGGTATGTTGGATCTTGGGGTGTTCATCCCATTAGCAGCACATGGATGGTGTCTCCATCTGTGTGGCATTAGTTTCTTCATAGAAGGATTGCCTGGGCGTGCCGTTTCTGCAGAGGATTCTGGACGGTCGCTCACGGCCCCGTTTAGTGGCCGGTGCTAGGTACGGATGTGTGGCCAACTCTCGACCGAGTATCTATCTAAATGTCAATTAAAATGACATGGGGTTGGTGGGTATGCTCTGTTTAAACCCCGAGCAAAGGCCAGGGTTGTCTATTCATCCAAAGTCGGACGTGATCTTATTCATCCTATCAAGGGGCAAGATGTGCCTTCTTTTGGTGTTTGTTCCTTTTATTTTTCAGCCTCCGACTTGTTGGTTTCTGCCACTGCTTCTTTAATGACATCGACGTATGTTTCTGTGGCGGGGTCATCTTGGAAGTCGCTATTTTTCTTCGTGTCTACGCGAGCGGTGGTGCGCTCGTCGGGGGAAGCTATCTCCGGTGTTGCTACGCGGGAGTTCTCGAATGGCTATGCAACTGAGCAATGGCTAGTTGTTGTGCCTGCAACATTTCAAAAATAACGTGAAGACTAACTTCCTGTTCTTCCCTGGCCTGGGTTTTTTGAACTTCCTATCGGTCGCTGTGTCACACACTTCTGTCATTGTGAGAAGTTTTGTTGATTTGTTATGCGTCCTGCAAGTCCGTATCCGCTAGTATTGGTCCAGATGCACTATCAGGATCTTGTATTGGTGCTCCGGCGGCCGAGATAGCTACACCATTTTCCCCGTAATCTTCGATTTGGTCATTCTCAGCTCTTTTCACAGAGCCAAAAATTTTTACCTGAAATCAAAGGATCATGGACAAGAAAAAGTGTAAAAGATGATATGCGTTTGTGTAATGAAACTAGCAAGAAAATAATCACTATTATTTTTAGCCCCACGGTGGCACCAAACTATTTACCGTGAAAATGGTAACAACAATTATATTTATTAAATGAAACACTAAAAATACGTGATCAACTCCCGAGCTAGCTTGTTAAAGCAGATAATGCTAGTGTTACGAGTTTTAGCGATGTGGCGAGAGATAAACTAGGTAACGAGCGAACCAAAGGGCCTATTACCCAGGCGTAGACTTGATCAATTGATACTTCGAGGTCGAGCTCAGGTTATCGGGGATATTTGGGCGTAATCTAATTGCTAGAAATATACTCAAACAGAGCTATTTATAACAAAAATTGAGCTTGTACGATAAATAACACATATAAAATGAATAACACATTTAGAGGCAAAGGATATCGAGGTATCCTCAGTATCAGTGAGAGACAATAAGTACTAGTGAGAAAAGAGAGAGAGAGAGAGAGAGAGAGAGAGAGAAAGAGATTATTGCACTTTGTAAAATTGTGGGAGCAACAACAGTTATTGACAAGGTAGGGCGAATCCCCTTTATATAGGAGGGGAAACTCGAAGTGCATGTATATTTAATTTATAAAATATGAAGATGTGATGGCTTGACACGGTGCCTCAGCATAGGCTCTGGGTAGGCTGGGCCTGTCAGCCATAGCCATGTGCCTAGGGGGCTTCCCTCTCTGTCCTGGCTTCGTTCTTCGTTCCCTCCAAGTCGGGCTTCGATGAGCACCGAGGTCGAGAACTCGATTGCGGCCTCCCACCGTCGGGGTCCCGGGGCATGATTCCAAAATATCTTGATAATGAGAAATCAAGCCTTCTGATTTTGCCTGGTACAAGCATAAATAAACTCAGGGAAGAAGTAAATAGGGGATCGGGGCATTAATTCTTAAGACGATTGGCCGGGTCATCATATCGTCCTACACTTAAACATTAGTTCATCCTCGAACAAGCATAAAGACATACCTGAAGCAGTGAAAGTATGAGGATAACAGTTGTGCATATCCCGCTCGGTCTCCTAGGTCGCCCCCTCAATCGGTTGACCCCGCCACTAAACCTTGACTGATGCAATGTTCTTTGACCTCGGCTTTCTAACCTGCCTGTCCAATATTGCCACTGGCTCATTAACATAAGATAGATCCTTGTCCAACTGGACTGAACTGAAATCCAACACGTGCGATGGATCACCGTGATACCTCCGGAGCATCGAAAAATGAAATACCAGATGAACTCCTACCAAACTGGGAGGTAAGGCAAGCTCATAAGAAATATCCCCAACTAGCCAATATATTTAAAAAGGGCCAATAAACCTCGGACTAAACTTCCCTTTCTTCCCAAATCTCATAACACCCTTCATAGGTGATACCCGAAGCAGAACCCACTCTCCAACCATACAGGAAACATCACGAACCTTTCAGTCTGCGTAGCTCTTCTGTCTGGACTGGGCTGTATGAAGTCTATCCTAAATAACCTTAACCTTAACCTTCTCCAAAACATCTTGAACCAAGTCTATGCCTAAAAATCTAGCCTTACCTGGCTCAAACCAATGAACCGGAGATCTACTCCACCTATCATATAAAGCCTCACACGGTGCCATCTAAATGCTGGATTGATAACTATTGTTGTATGCAAACTACACCAATGGCAAGAAATGATCCTATGACCCTCAAAACTCGATCACACACGCACGGAGCACATCGTCAAAAATCTGTATAGTGTGATCGAACTGCCCATCCAGCTAAGGGTGAAATGTTGTAGTCAACTCTACCCGAGTACCCAACTCATGTTGAACGGCCCTCTAGAACCGTGATGTGAATTGAGTACCTCTATCTGAAATGATAGAAACTGGAATACCATGCAGACGAACAATCTTACGAATATAAATCTCCGCCAATCACTCCGAAGAATAAGTAGTACACATAGGAATGAAATGGGCGGACTTGGTCAGCCGATCCACAATCACCCGAATAGCATAAAACTTCCTCAAAGTCCATGGGAGCCCAACTACAAAGTCCATGGTAATTCGCTCCCACTTCTACTCCGGAATCTCTATCTGCTAAAGCAACCCACTCGGACTCTGATGCTTATACTTCACCAGCAGATAGTTGAGACACTGAGTTACGAATCCAACTATATCTTTCTTTATCCGTCTCCACCAATAGTGCTGCCTTAAGTCTCGATACATCTTCGCGGCACCCTGATGGATGGAGTACCGCGAACTATGGACCTCCTCTTGAATCAACTCACGCAGCCCATCAACATTGGGTACATAAATCTGACCCTGCATCCTCAATACCCTATCGCCACAAATAGTCACATCTCTAGCATCACCGTGATGAACCTTGTCCTTGAGGACAAGAAAATGGGGGTCATCATACTGCCGCTCCCTAATACGATCAATAAGGAAGACCGAGAAACCACGCAAGCTATAAACCGACTAGGCTCCGAAAGATTCAATCTCACAAACTAGCTAGTTGAGGCCTGAACATCCATCGCTATAAGCCTCTCTGATGCTAGTTGATAAGCCAAACTCCCTAAACTCTCCGCTCGGTGACTCAAAGCATCAGCCACCATATTGGCCTTGCCCAGGTGATACAGAATAGTGATCTCATAGTCATTTAGCAACTCTAACCACCTCCTCTGATGCAAATTTAGATCCTTTTGCTTGATCAAGTGTGTTGCATGCTCCCGCATACTTTCACATGCTACACCATGTATATTTCACCCATTTCACATGTTTTCAAGTGTTTTTTAGTTGTTTTGCCTAAAGTCCTTCACATGCTTAGAAGGACCCACTTGTAATAGAAATTTGCCATGCAAGATAGATTCTATTCTCAAGGCACACCGTATAGATAATGGCACCAAATCTTCAGGGAGTGAACAATGGAAGCTAACTCAAGGTCGTGGATAGGGTAATTCTTCTCATGTATCTTCAACTGTTTGGACGCATAAGCAATCACCCTATAGTCATTCATCAACACCGCTCCGAGGCCAACCCTCGAGGCATCACAATAGATCGTATAAGACTCCAAACCTATAGGCAACATCTAAACTAGGGTCGTAGTCAAAGATATTTTGAGCTTCTGAAAGCTCCCCTCACACTCTTTCATCCACTGAAATGGAGCACCCTGCTGGGTTAGTTTGGTCAGGCTACAATCGATGAAAACCCCTCCACAAAACGATAGTAGTAACCCGCCAAATCGAGAAAATTACGGATCTCTATAGCTTAGTATGGTCTTGGCCAACTCTACACTGCCTCTACCATCTTCGGGTCCACCCGAATACCTTCACTCAATACCACGTGGCCTAAGAATGCCACGGAATCCAAATAAAACTCACATTTTGAGAACTTTTCATATAACTTCTTTTCCCTCAGAGTCTGAAGCACTATCCTTAGGTGCTACTCATGATCTTCCCGAATTCGAGAATACAGCAGAATGTCGTCAATAAAGATAATGACAAAAGAGTCAAGATATGGCCGGAATACATTATGCATCAACTACATAAAGGCTACTGGGTATTAGTTAGACCAAACGACTTAACAAGGAACTTATAATGACCATTGAAAGCAGTCTTCAGGATATCTGGCTCTCGAATCTTCAATTGATGGTAACCTAAGGGCAAGTCAGTCATAGAAAACACCGTGCGCCCTGAAGCTGGTCAAACAGATCATCAATACGAGGCAAAGGAAAACGGTTCTTCACTGTAGCCTAGTTCTATTGGCGATAATCAATACGCATACGCATAGAACCATCCTTTTTCTTCATAAACAAGAGAGGAGCAACAAGGTGATACACTGGGTCGAATAAAACCCTTATCAAGCAATTTCTACAATCGATCCCTCAACTCCTTCAACTCAGGAGAAACCATACGATATGTAGGAATAGAAATGGGTTGAGTGCCCGACAACAAATCAATGCCAAAAATTCAATATCTCTATCGGGCGACACGCCTCGAAGGTCGGCTGAAAACATATTAGAAAAATCTCGTACTATTAGGACTGAATCAGCGGAAGGGGTATCAATACTGACATCTCTCACATAGGCTAAATACGCGTTACACCCCTTCTCAACCGTATGTTGAGGCTTAAGGGAAGAAATAACTCTACTGGGAGTGTGATCTAAAGCACCCCTCCACTTAGCACGTGGTACACCTAACATAGCCAGCGTCACGTTCTTGGCGTGACAATCAAGAATAAGATGATGGGCTGACAACCAGTCCATACCCAAGATAATATCAAAATCAATAATGCTGAACAATAATAAATCAACTCTAGTCTCAAAACCACTAAGAGCAACCAAACACGACCGATAAACGCAGTCCACAATAAGAGAATCTCCCACAAGACTAGAAACATAAATAGGGGAACTCTAAGAATCCCGAGGTACATCCAAATGTGGAGCAAAATAAGAAAACACATAAGAATAAGTGGAGTCTGGATCAAATAGAACTGATGCACCTCTATGACAACATGTACAGTACTGTGATGACAGAATCGGAGGCAACATCCTCGTTATGGGTAGGAAGGCCATAGTATCTGGAATGGCCTTCCCCTCTAGCTGACTGAACAGGTAGGGTAGGAACTGGTGATATGACCATAGCTTAAGAACTCTGCGGAGTGCGCTGTGGATGAGAAGTCAATGGAGGTGCACTCCAACCAAGCCTAAGGCAATACCTCACCACATGATGTATGTCACCACACTCAATGCAACCTCACGATTGACGTGGTAGCGGAAAATGTACAGTACAGGTACTCCAAGACCCTTGAGCACCTGAATCACTGTGTGAAATCTGAGATGCAAATTGAGCTGGCTGACCTACAAAACCTCTACCATGTCGTACTCTTCCTCCAAAATAAGGACCAGTGGGTCTCTCTAGTATACGAGACCTCCTCGCTCCCCTATACTCTCTCTCATAACCTCGTATGCCCTCTCTCTCCTAGACCCATATGTCCTCTGCTCGGCGAGAGGTCCTTACCACCCGCTAAACTGGGATCACAGGCCGTGTCGCCATGACACCTAGAACCTGACTAATGGGAACTCACTTCTCTAGAGTAGGGGTGGTGGAAGTCTGGATCCCTTCCCTGATCTGTGAAGTGGCTGGTACAACCTTAATCAATCCCGCCTGGACTAATGTACCAAACATGCTCAGGAACTGTGCTAATATCTCCTAAGGTGACGGAGTAGTAGTAGCAGTAGGCGTATCTGATGACTGGGCTCTGGCTGGACCTACTGGTGACTCTTTGGTGGCAGCTCGGGCGGGTGCTCTGGCTGTACCACGTGCACGTCTTCAACCTCTACCCCGGCCCCGACCTTTGACGGCTCTCGCAGGGGGCGCGGGTGTCTGATCATCTCTAGTAGCACGTGTCCTCACCATTTGTGAGAGAATGGAAGATAGAGGTTTAGGATTGTCATGTGAAATATCTCACACGATAGGGAAATAAATGAAGTGGAATTTTCCTAACAGTTACATAGCCTCTCATAGATAAACACAGACGTCTCTGTATCGATCAGCGAGACTCTAATAAACTGGCTTGTGATCCATAACTCCTATGAAGCTAGAGCTCTGATACCAACTTTTCACAACCCCAGTTCGCCCTCCGTGAATTGTCGTGATGGCACCTAGTCTCTACGAGTAGGTAAGCCTAACAAGTGCGTAAATTAAACTAAACTTGCGGAAGGAATAATCAAAACAAAAATAACTGAATGGAAACAATAGTTATAATGCCACTCGGCATATACAACACAACATTCTCAAACCAAGTACACTATCCCAAAACCCAGAATCTCATAAAAACACAAGCCTTTGAATATCTAACAGTGTCTTAACTCCAGATTGTCTAACAAAGAAAAGAAATACAGAAGGGCTAATACTTAAAAGCAAGAATAGAAAGGGACTCTTCGGTCTGTGGACGCGACAGATATACTTTGAAATCTCTACAGAAGTGTCTCGCCTCAAGGATGATAAGACTAAGCGAAAGTACCTAGATTTGAACATGAAAAACATGTGCAGATGGGGCATGAGTACACCACAGTGGCACTCAGTAAGTGCTAAGCCTAACCTCGGTCGGGTAGCTACGAGGAAGGTCAGGGCCCTACTGAGGTTAGATAAAATATAAGGATTAACCGTGTGAAATAAAACTGTATAAATAAGTGCAACAATAAGAAATAACATAGAATTGAAAGAACACCAACAACTAGAACAGAGACAAACAAACCACGAAAAGAAATATAGCTCAACACAGAGATAACAACCGGGGCACCTTCCTGGGATACCGTCCCGTAGTCCATCATATATGGGTCTGAAGGATCTCTCGGGATCCCATCCCGTAATCCAACTATCAATGCGCGGGGGATCTACAGGAATCCCGATTCATAGTCCACAAATATAAATACCCAGTACTGGGGGAATCTACCCGGTTCATTCTCGTAGTTCCATATAACTGTGTAGGGGCATGTATGGGGAATCTAACCTATTGTTGCGCAGTCAGCGTAGGGTCTTGGTCTTCAATGTCTTCACTCTGGAGCTGGGGGCACGGACCGCGCAAAAAGGGAGCGCGGCCACGCTGGCTGAGGAATGTAGACCGCGCAGAAATGGGGCGCGGCCGCGTGGATAAATTCGCCACAAATGCCAATTCTCTGAATCTCACCCACGCGGACCGCACTGTTTTAGTGCGCGACCGCGTGGGCTTTTCCTTAGCCTCTGAAGTTCCTCAAGTGCGGACTGCTTTAGAGTGAGCACGGACTGCGCAGGTCTCAAGCAGAATCCCAACTCTCTGAATCTCCAGCGCGGCCGCGTAGCAAATCAGTGCGGTCCGTGCTGGATCTGTTTAATCTTCACTTTACTTGACTTTCACACTTGGTAGATTTCACTCCTTATCGAGCCGATTTGTGAACATTGTCATGTTGTCGTTCAAACCTGCGATCAAGTGCAATTTGTTAGCATTTTGGGACTAATTTATGGAAAATCACGCACAAAGCTTAGGCAAGAATGGGTATAAAACGTGTTAAAATCACAGTTATCACCTACAGTCCCAAAGTAAATGTGCAGGGGGATCTACCGGGAATCTAACCCGCAGTCACAAAGTAAAAAGACAAAGGGGGAGCTATCGGAACCCCACATCAATAGTCCTAATGTAAATACACAGCAGAAGCAAGAAAATATTCTGAGAAGGGAAATTTCATATTAAGGCAATAAATAATTCTAGCCTAGCATGCTGCACAGAGTTCAGGTAAACAGATTGAACAATTAAATCAATTAGACATGCTTTCCTAAGCTAACAACATCCTTAATAGTACAAGTAATAAAAGCAAGAGAAGAAACATACTAATAAGTACTTAAAGAAAACCGGATTTCCAACAATTTGTGCAAGTACACACTCGTCACCACATGTACAAGGCATTTCAATTACCAAATATATCAAACCTAAGGGGAAGGTCCTCCACATAAAGTTAGACAAGCCACTTACCTCGAACAAGCGCAAGTCAACCCGAAACCATGCTTTTGCCACGAGTATCCGACTCCAAATGGCCTAAATCTATTCAATTCAATTGCATATTGTAAATAACACCTCAAGTAACTGATTCCACAATTAAATTCTAAGCTAATACACAAAATTAGGTAAAATGACCAAAATACCCCTAGGGCCCACGTCTCAGAAATGGGTAAAATTTATATTTTTAGAAGCCTCACACTCTCATGAGTCTAACCACAATTATCCAAATCCCATAACATTTCGGCCCTTAAATCCTCAAATCTATGCGAGAGGGTTTTTGAAACTCTTCCAACTAAATTCACAGATTTAATCCAAAACTAGTAAAAGATTCGAATAATCTAACCAAAATTAAGTTAAGAACACTTACCCTATTATTTCTCTCAAATATCTCCCAAAAATCGCCTCTCCCCGAGCTCCAAATTGGTAAAAATGGAAAATGGGATGAAGTCCCATTTTCAAAATTTAAAACATTCTGTCCAACAAGTTTTGCATATGTGACCAGATGAGCCGCACCTACGGTCCCGCAGGTGTGAGAAGAGATCTCGCTTCTACGGCAGTTTTCGCATATGCGGACAAAAAGTTTGCTTTTGCGGACGTGCTTCTACGATGGAGCGTCCGCTTCTGCGGTCTATGCTGGTCCTCCCTTTTTTCGCTTCTGTGATGTAATAGCCACTTCTTTGACTCCGCACCTGCGGAACCCAAACCGCAGGTGTTATTATGATAGATACCACCAATAAAAATCTTCCCAAGTCCACATTCAACTTCCGTTAGGCACCCGAAACTCACCCGAGGCCCCTGGGACCTCAACCAAAGGCACCAACAAGTCACAAACCACTACCTAATACTTGTACCAATCCTTAAAACACCCAAAACAACATCGAGATCTCAAATTAACCATGGATTTAAGCCTAAGAACTTCAAAATTCTCAAAAATACGCTTTCGATCAAAAACTCTATCAAACCTCGCCCGAATGACCTAAAAAAATTTCACACACATCCCAAATAACACAACGAAACTACTGCAACTCTTTGAATTCCATTCCGACCCTTGGATCAAAATCTCAATATCGAACCAAATTTTTTTAAAAATTCAACTATCGGCATTTAAAGCCTAAATTATCTACGGGCCTCCAAAACACAATCTGATCATCCCCCTAAGCCCAAAATCTTTTAGTAGAGCTAACAGAACCATCGGATTTCCATTCTGAGGCCGTCATCACACTGTTCCGACTACGGTCAACTTTCTAACACTTACGCTCTCACTTAGTGACTAAGTATCCCAAAACTCTCCGAAACTTAAAATCGAACATCCCGACAAACCAAAATACTAGAAATAAACTCGAGGGAAGAAGTAAATAGGGGATCGGGGCATTAATTCTTAAGACGACCGGCCGGGTCGTCACAAACTAGGATGAACTTTGATTTGAACTCGTACTCCTTGAATCTTGATTTGTTCTTCGTTCTTGAGCTTGAACTTGAACTTGATTGGTTGAAGCTTGAAACTTGTTGAGAAATTTGATGTGTTTGATCCACAAGCTCTCTCTTGCTTCTTTGATTTTTTTGAGTTATGAAGACCCCTATTTATAGTTGTAGGAGGAAAGAGTTATACTCTTTACGATAATTAAATTGAAGTGTGACAAGGCCGCGTTTGATTGGCCAGAAGATGACATCTTGGGATTAATGACTTGGCGTGCCACGTCATTTGACACATTGCACCAAACTGTGCGTCTCAGAAGATGGCTTCTTGGGCTTAATGAATTGGCTCATCACTTTAGCCAAATTAAATGGGCTAGCCCAATGGATTAACACTTATTTATTTAATCTTTATATATTGGACTTATATAACTAATTTAATTATATTAGCCCATAATATTTATTTGGACCAATATATTATGAATTTAAAATATAATCAAAATTATTTTATAAATTTAATTTTAATAAAATTTATATCCCTACAAATTTCCCCTACTTTAAAACTTGCCGGGGTGTCGATTTGTTGTACTTCCAGACGAGGCTTTCTTTCCAAGTTCCCTTTTTTGGTCCATGCACTACTTCAAAGTAATTATTCCCAAGGGTAGTGTGATATAACTTTGTCAAGTAAGTCTGCACGAGTATCCTTGCTTATTCACGGGGATATACTGCTAAACGAACCATTTAAGAGTTTCTTGGACCCCCTTAGCTTTATTTTTTAACCAAGAAGAGATCTTCTTTTTCAAAAAAATGATATACAATATTAAGTACTTCATTCGTGTGAATACCATGAGGTATTTAATCATGTAATGATTTTTCATGTGGAAAATTTAATAGCCACAAACAAAGTGGAGTACTACTTTTTCATGTAGTCACGTGGGCCTCCAGTAATTCTTTGACCAATTTGACTAAAATAAGGACTTGTGACACCTCTTCATCCTTTCAGTTGAACTTGGATACCTAATCCTTCTTGAACTCATATAACTACCACCGTTTGTATCACATTAGGACTTAAAGCACCTCCACTATTTACTTATAAATAGAATTCAGTACAAGGCTTAGAGCCCACAAACGGCGTTACAAGAGGTTTTGAATCTGCCTTTCACACTAGAAGAGTTGAAGGTAATTTTTTGTTCATTTCTCTTCAGTTTCGTCACCCTTTTACAGCCAGTACATCTTGTGGTATAAAATTGATATCTTTCTGTAGAAAAGTCCAAATCACGTTATGTTTGATTCTATAGAATCAAGACCTTTATTTCTAGAACATTTCTGAAATTTAGAATTAGAATCTTCACGGATCACCCTAGATGAGTTTTTGAAGTTAGCCTTAATTTCTGTGATGTTGATATTTTCAGATTTGTGCGACTTTACCAAAAGTTTTATATCTTGATGTAGGAACCTCGAAAATGCAAACCATTTGGTTTATCAAAAATTAGAGTTCAAGATCTATAACATATCCACTTTCAGGATCATTCTACACGATTCTTTGAAGTCGGCTCTACATTCTAACACGCCAAAAATTTTAGATTATCGTGGCCTTACCAAAAGTTTTATATCATGTTGCAGGGACCTCGGAATTGCAAATCGTTTGATTTATCAGAAACTAGTATTCAAGATGTAGAACATAAACAAAATTCTGAATTAAAAACTTTTAGAATCATTCTAGATAATATTTTAAATTCGGCTTTACATTCTAAAGCGCTAACAGTTTCAGATTATGACGGCTTCACCAAAAGCTTTGTATCTCGATGTTGGAATGTTGGAATTGAAAACCCTTTTTAATGATAGAAACCAGACTCAGAGAGATTCATTCTCACAAAAACTTATATCCCAAATCATTCCAGATTATTCTAAGAAATAATTTGAACTTAATTTTCGAATATAACACGACTTGGCAGGTAACTATCTTTCTGGTACTTATATATTTTTTTCTGCCTTCTTTTTTGTTATTGCGGGAAATGAATATATCTTCACCAACAAGGTTAGATGCACATATAAGGAAAAATTCTTGGCAAAAAAATAGAAGGATAAATTTTCAACATCATATGAGAGGACAAGTCCATGACGGTATATGGAAGGCCAAATCTATGACAGCATATATGGAATGACAAATCCATGACATTATATAAAATTATCAAATCCATGACAACATATAGAAGCATCAAATTCATGAAAATAAATAGAAGGATCAAATCCATGATAACATATAGAAGTATCAAATTCATGACAACATATAGAAGGATCAAATCTATGAAGAGGACAACTTAAGGTGCAAAGGGAATTAAATGTCCACCTTAAGATTGGAAAATTATAGTTCCTTTTAAGAAAAAACCTACAAAGAGGTCAACTTAAGGTGCAAAGGGACTTCAATGTCCACCTTAATATTGAAAAATTATAGTTCTTTTTAAGGACAAACCCGCAAAAAGACCAACTTAAGATGCAAAGGGACTAACATGTCCACCTTAAAATTGGAAAATTAGAAAACTTCAACTTGAAGACTTGTCGGACTTTGCAGATTTCATCTTGAAGACCAACATATTTGAAGATTTGACGGACTTGAAATGTTGGTGAATTTTGATGCTTCAACTTGAAGAACGGTTGACTTTTAAACTTCAACTTGAAAAATTAGCAGACTTGAAGACTTCAACTTTAAGATTTATAGGGCTTAAATGATTCAACTTGAAGACAGGCAAATTTGAGGACTTCAAATTGAAGACCGGCGGACATGAAGACTTGAAGGGATTGAATACTTCAACTTAAAGATTGGTGAACTTCCAGACTTCAATTTGAAAGGCGGTGGAGTTGCAAAATTCAACTTGAAGAGCAACGTAATTGAATATTTGGAGGGCTTATACAATTCAACTTGAAGACAGGTGAACTTGAGGAATACAAATTGACCACTGACAGAATTGAAGACTTTGAGGGCTCGAATACTTCGAATTGAAGATTGCGGACTTGCAGACTTCAACTTGAAAGGCGGTGGACTTTGTAAAATTTAACTTGAAGAGTGACATGCCTGAGGATTTGGAGGGCTTATATAATTCAACTAGAAAACTCTTTTTTTAGTGGGTCGTACACAGTTTAGACTCATGCATTCCAGAAGTGTAGGAACTTACAGCTTAGGCTCATGCGACAAGAATCGTAGCGACTTAAAGTTTAAGCTCGTATTTTGAGGAGCTTTTCAACCTGGAGATTTTGCTAAAATTTGAAGAGCTTCATGACATGTAGTTTAGGCTCGTGCGTCAGGAGCGTTGACTTCAAGGATAATACTGATAAGTAGAAATTTTGATCACTTATTTGCTCTCTTTTACTTGCATTATAGGTCAAAAATGCTTAAAGCTATTACCAAAAACTAACGAAATGTGATTACTTGCAGGAATATTGGAAAAGATCCAAAGAAGTAAAATCAACTCATAAAGGAGTTTAAAGTGAAAAACAACCAAAACAGGACAAAAGAGTTAGCAGCGCGGACCGCATAATTCTAGTGCGGCCGCAAAAGGAGATTCAGAGAGCTTGTTTTGGCCAGCTCAGGGAGTGAGGACCGCACTAAAATTATGCATCCACAAGAGGTCAAGTGCAGACACATATAATATTATGTGGACCACAGGGTTGAGATTCAAAGAGTTGGAAAATTAAGGAGTGCTGACCACATCACTTTTGTGCAGCCACATAATTCTAAGTGCAGCCGCAACCATTTTTATGCGGACTACAGAAGACCTCAAGTTCCATGCCCATTCCCAAGAGTGCGGAACGCAAAACTTTTGTGTTGATGCAGAGCCCATTATGGGGACCGCACCAGAATTAGGAGGCCGCACAACCTTCGCAAGGGCATTTTTGTTAGATATTTTCAGCTTAGTATAAATAGTATTTCTTGTCATTTTTAGGTTAAGTTTAGTTTGCAAAGGTGCACTTGAGCGGTTTTGTTTACTTCTTTGAGTTATTTTATATTATATTGACTTCATAACATTAGTTTTTCTTTGTTTAATCGATGATTATACATTCTATCTTAATTTCTTCTTATATTTCTTTATTTCATGAGTAGCTAAATCTTTAGCTAGAGTTGTGGCTCAACCCTAGTGTGGATACTTAATGGGTATTTAATTTTTGGGCTTGTTTGTGATTGGGTTCATGATATTTAGCCTTGTTTATGCTTAAACTCTAGAATTAATGGTTGCAAATATTGATTCATGCTTTTTTGACCTAATCTTTTCTTAAGAAAGAGAGACTAGATTTAGTACAACTTGGCTAACAAGGAATTGGAGTGAACTCAAAAAATTGATATCCCCAATTAAAGGGTCAAATCTATAGATAGCAAGACCCGTCTTGAACATAAGCACTTGATTTTTGCAATACCCATTTGGGCTTGAGAAAGCCAAATTGGGCAAAATCACTCAAACTACGGAGAGGTATAGAGTGAACAATTGTGTGTGATTGCTATACCACAACCACGATTCATTTATCATTTGAAAAACAACCAATACTAAAAACATTGTCTTCTAGTCTATTACTTTCAATCATTAGTTAAAAGTAGAAATAGAAATAACCAATGAATATGTGGAAGTGCAATCTAAGGCACATCATATATTTACTCTAGTTATATACCTAATCCAAGTTCTAACTCACCGTGGAGTCGATCCTGACTCGTGTTGGATTTATTATTGCTTCGATCGCCTCACTACCTAATTGCGGTGTGAGTTTGGGCGACATCAATTTTCGTCACCGTTGCCGAGGAGTTTAATGGATTTAGCTATATATCTAGGTTTTTGTGTGTTTTGTCTTTCTTTCCTTCCGAGTCACTAATTTTTTGTTTGAATTTATTTTTTAGGTAGGAAAATGGCTCTCAACAACGATCCCATTGGAAATGTTCTATTGGGGGAGGACGTGGATGATGATGCAATGGATGAGATTCCTATTGAACCTCAAGCTAATAGATGAGGCCACCTGCCTCACGATAATGTGCCCGTCCCTCCCCCGCCTCCACTAAGAGCGACAACCCACCGATAATTGCCAATAGAGGGTTATGCAAGTGCTATAATCCCTCCCCGCACTGGGGCGAGAAACTTCCAAATAACCAAGGTGATGCTTACACTACATGAGCAACGAGGTTTCTTCACCGGGGCTCTGTGTCAAAATTCCTACAAGCATCTTAAGGGATTCGTCGATACTTGTTGGGATCACGAAAAAAAATGTTTCTAAGAACGCGGTGAGATTTAGGCTAGTTCGATTTTCTCTACGTGGAAAGACATTGGACTGGTTAGAGAGGTTGCCCAACCATTCCATCCACACTTGGGATGAGTGGCAGAGCGGTTCATTTCCAAATTCTTGTCTCGAGCACATGTGGAAATACTTCAGGATGAGATTCTTGTTTTCAAGAAAGGACCGAATGAGCTATTTCATGATATTTGGGAAAGATATCATACCATGGTTAAAGATTTCCCGAACAATGATATGACTGAGGCCATGATCCAACAGACCTTCTACAGGGGGGTCAACACAACTAATCAATGTGTGATTAATCAACTCGTCACGGGGAACTTCATGAACATGCCATATGCCGAAGCTTGTGAAATTATTGATGAGATGGCGGATACCTCTTCGGAGTGGCAAAGTAGATCCAACGTACCGCAAGGTGACCCTAATCACCTACACAAGGAGCTACATAACCATGGGCAAGCTATTGCTGAGTTGACAACTACCATGAACGAATTGGCCAAGGCTCAGCTTTAACAAGTTCAAGGGCTAAAACAATTGCATGCAATAGAAGGTGTGAATATGTTGGTAAACAAAAGACGGCAACAAGATCAACAAGAGCAAAGCTGTCCAGAACAATTTTTGCAAGATGATAGTGGTTATGATTAAGGTGATTCATTCAATAAGGAAGACAAAGAAGTTCAACATGCCAAAAATTATCAAGGCCAAAGAAACAATGCTCAAAGACAAAACCAACAACCATGGAGGTCACAAGGGAGCTAAGGTAATTGAAACAACCAAAACCACCAAGGAAATTGGAGTGGTGACAATTATAATGAAAGCAATAGGAATAACCAAAGAAATCAAGGCAATTGGAGTAATCAAGACAATTGGGGTAACAACAATCAAGGCAATTGGGTAGGAAATAATCAAGGAGGGTGGAACAATAACAACAACAACAATCGGGGGCCGGGTTTTCAAAGGCCTCCGATGTTCCAACAACCAAGCAATCCACCTCTCTATCCTTTTCAATTTCTGAGCTCTTCATCCAATGAGGTGGGTAGAATTGAAAACATGTTTAAACATATGATGGAGAAGAACGTCGACTCTGATGCTCAAATAGCTTCGCACAATACTTCTATTCGGAATTTGGAGGTTCAACTAGGCCAAATCTCACACGCATTGAACACTCATCCTAAGGGGCACTACCTAGTGATACGATGGTAAAATCGAAGGGTGGGAACAATATGGGACATGTTATGATCGTGACTACTAGAAGTGGAAAAGGTGGAGAACCAACCACCTCAATTCGTAAAAGGATTGTGGATGAAGATGTTATGGTTCAAGAGTATGAAATTCAAGGCAATGTGGTTCAAGTTAATGAAGAAGTAAAAATTGATATAGATTAAAATGTGTAGGAGACACAAGAAGAGGTGAACCCATCTAGGGATCACGTGATTGACATGCCGGAACCAGTGGTGCCAAAGGCTAAGGCACCAATGCTAAGGATTCCTCCTCAATACCCTCAAAGTCTCGTAAAGCAAAACAGTGAGAACCAATTCAAAAAGTTTATTGATATCATGAAGAGTTTGTTCATAAATGTGCCATTGGTTGAGGTATTGGAACAAATGCCTGGATATGCGAAATTCATGAAGGATTTGGTAACCAAGAAAAGATCAATGAATTATGAGACCATCAAGATGACTCATCAAGTGCGTGCTATTATGCTCTCAATGTCTCCAAAGTTTGAAGATCTGGGTGCTTTCACAACCCCTTGCACTATTGGGAGCGCCGACTTTGCCTAAGCATTATATGATCTCGGGGCAAGTATTAACTTGATGCCCTACTCGGTGTTCAAAACTTTGGGAAATGGGTAGCCAAGACCCATATCCATGAGGTTGCAAATTGCAAATTGGACAATAAAGAGGCTTTCGGGCATTATTGATGATGTATTGGTTAGAGTTGACAAGTTTATCCTCCCGGAGGACTTTGTTATCCTTGATTGTAAGGTGGACTATGAGGTGCCAATCATTTTGGGTAGACCTTTCCTTGCTACGGGGAAGACGCTTGTTGATGTGGAGACTAGTGAGCTCATTTTCTGGGTGGGTGATGAAAAGGTGGTCTTCCATGTGTGCAAATCAATGAGGCAACCAAATATTAATGAAGTTTGTTCATTTGTGGATTTGGTGATCGACGTGATAGTTCATGACACTAGTGCAACAATGAATGTCGAGGACAAATTAGAAGTCATTTTGCTCAAACTAGATGATGATGAGGAGAGTGATGGCTATGTGGAGTATGTAACTACATTGCAAGGCATGGGTTCGTACACTTATGAGCCCTGAAAGATATCTTTGGATCTTGAAAACCGAAAGACTCCTCCAACAAAACCCTCAATCGAGGAGCCTCCTACCTTGGAGCTCAAGCCATTGCGCCCACACCTCAGGTATGAATTCTTTGGCCCTTCTGCTACTTTACCAGCTATTCTTGCTCCGTACTTAACTAACATGCAGGTAGATTCTACATTGGAGGTGCTACAAAGGAGGAAAAGAGCAATCAGTTGGACTTTGGCAGATATCCGGGGCATAAGCCCCGCCTTTTGCATGCACAAGATTATTTTGGAGGAGGGTGCCAAACCCTCCATTGAACATCAGAGAAGATTAAATGAAGCAATTCAAAAGGTGGTGAAGAAGGAGATAATCAAGTGGTTAGATGTCGGGGTTGTCTACCTTATTTCTGATAGCTCATGGACCTCTTCGATGCAATGTGTCCCAAAGAAAGGGGGCATGACTGTGGTAACAATGACAAGAAAGAATTGATCCCAGCAAAGACTGTTACTGGTTGGACAGTGTGCATGGACTATAGGAAACTCAACAAGGTCATGCAGAAAGATCATTTTCCGCTTCCATTTCCTAACAAAATGCTTGATAGGTTGGCCAGGCGTGCTTTTTATTGCTTCCTTACTCCGACTGCAACCAAATTCTTATTTCTCTCGAGGACCAAGAGAAGTCAACCTTCACATGTATTTATGGTACTTTCTCGTTTTCAAGGATGCCTTTTTATTATGTAATGCACCGACGACTTTTCGACGGTGTATGATGGCTATTTTCACCGATATGGTGAAGGACATTCTTGAGGTCTTTATGGATGATTTTTTTGTGGTTGGGAATTCGTTTGAATACTTCTTGAAAAATTTGGATAGGGTATCTGCTAGATGTGAGGAGACAAATTTGGTGTTGAATTGGAAGAAGTGTCACTTCATAGTTGAGGAAGGCATAGTCCTCGGCCATAAAATTTCAAAACATGGTATTAAGGTTGACCAAGCCAAAATTGAGGTGATCTCCAAACTCCCTCCTCCTACATACGTGAAGGGAGTGAGGAGTTTTTTGGGCTAAGATGGTGAACCCATTGTGCAAAATTTTGGAGAAGGATGCCAAGTTCCATTTCAGTGAAGATTGTATGAATGCACTCGAGTTGCTTAAGCCAAGTTGACTACTACTCCTATTATCACAACACCGGATTTGAGCTTGCCTTTTGAGCTCATGTGTGATGCTAGTAATGTTGTGGTTGGAGCAGTGTTGGGGCAAAGAATAAACAAAATCTTTCATCCATTCTACTATTCTAGCAAGACTATGAATGATGCCCAAGTCATCTACATAGTGACCGAAAACGAGTTACTTGATATTGTTTTTACCATGGAGAAGTTCCAGCCGTATTTGATGGGTACTAAGCTGATTATTCACACCGACCATGCGCTTTGGTATTTGATGAGCAAGAAAGATTCTAAGGAAAAGTTGATATGGCGGGTGCTTCTTTTGCAAGAGTTTAATCTAGAGATTCAAGACAGCAAAGGCAGTGAGAATCAAGCGGCAGACAAAATGGCCCATTTGGAGGCGGAGGGGAGGACAAATGATGGCCTTGAGATCAATGATTCCTTCCCCGTTGAGAAATTATTAGTCATTTCAATGATCAGGATTCCATGGTTCGCCGATCTAGCCAATTATATTGTGAGAACCATTGTATCGAATGAGTTCTCTTCAAACCAAAGGAGAAGCTCAAACGGAATTGCCTGGACTATTATTGGGATGAGCTGTATCTTTTCCGGATATATATTGATGGTGTGATTCGGCGATGTATGCCGGAAGAACAACAAATGGCAATTCTTGAGGCTTTCCACTCTTCACTATACGGTAGTCACCATGGTGGAGTGAGAATGGGTACAAAGATTTTGACTTGGGGATTCTATTGGCCTACCCTCTAAAAGGATGCTAGTGAGCTTCTCAAGAGTTGTCATGAGTACCAAAGGGCCTGTGTGATTTCTAAGAAGAATGAGATGCTCCTTATAACCATTTTAGAGATTGATATCTTTTATGTTTGGGGTATTGATTTCATGGGACTGTTCTTGAGTTCTTGTAGGAACTCTTACATTTTGGTAGTTGTGGACTATGTGTCAAAATGGGTTGAAGCCATGGCTTTACCCAAGAACGAAGCTCCAAGTGTGGTGGTATTCTTGAAATAGAATATCCTCACAAGGTATGGTACTCCGAGTGTCATTATTAGTGAACCGGGCTTTTGATACCTTACTCACTAAGTATGGTGTCACTCATAAAGTTTCCACCCCCTACTATCCTCAAGAAAGCGGGCAAGTCGAACTCTAACCGGGAGATCAAGAGTATTTTGTCAAAGACAGTTAATGCCAACCGAACGTATTGGGCAAGAAAACTCGATGATGCTCTTTGGGCTTATAGGACGGCCAACAAGATGTCGATTGGTATGTCTCCGTATCAATTGGTGTTTGGGAAGGCGTGTCATCTTCCAGTAAAACTTGAGCATAAGGCTATATGGGCTTTGAAAAAGTTGAACTTTGAGTGGGATGTCGTTGCAAACCTGAGAGTGGCACATTTGAATGAGCTTGATGAATTCTGATATCATGCCTACACAAGTTTTTCCCTTTACAATGGGAAGATAAAGTACATCTATGACAAGTATATCCAAAACAAGGAGTTAAAAGAAGGTGATTTGGTACCATTATTCAATTTCCCGTTAAGGATGTCTCCGGACAAGTTAAAATCAAAATCAAGTGGTCTCTTTGAAGTAGTGAATGTAACACCCTTTGGTGCTCTAGATTTGAAAAATAAGAATGATGACGTTTTTATAGTCAATGGGCACCGGGTTAAACATTATCTTGGCAAGTTTGATGATGGCCATATTGTGGCAGTTCTACATTTTAAGTGATCGGCAATATGCATCGTGCCGCGACGTTAAATCAGGCACTTCTTGGGAGGCAACCCATGTCTTTTTCTTTCTTTTATTTTTCTTCTTTTAGATAGGCTTGGTTTTGAGCTAACTAGGTTTGAAGTGTATGCAGGAATGGGTTGCATGGCAGGGATTGTGCAAAACTTTGGCTGTGTCAAAGTGCATAGTCTCTGAAGTTGGCCAGTCAAAATTTCTTAAGGAAGTGCGAACACACACATTTTTTTGCGGTATGCACTAATGCTACAGCCACACTCTGTATGGTCTGCGGCCAATTATCTCAATGGCGGGTAAGGAGTGCGGTCCGAATCAAATTTATGAGGCCGCACTCATGTAAAAAACTATGTCGCATGGGTAAAAGTATAAATAGGACTTCTCTCTTCTTTTTACAGTTTTCACTCCTCTAAGACGTAAAGCCAAGCTTGCACAATAAAATTCCCATTTGATCTCAAATTATTCCTTCATTTCATCACCTATATCTTCATTACTGGTATGTTAATTTCTTTATCAGGTTCTTCATATATTGTTTGCTTTTGTTCTTTAATTTACGGTTAATCACATGCCTAAAAATGTCAATGCTTAGTTGTTTTTGCTTAGAATCATGTGGGTAGCATCTTGAACGATAATTGGGGTCTAGGTAAGTAGCTAATAAAGTTATAATTCTAGATTGCTAAAACCATGACCATTTGAGAACAAAATTGCATGAACACTAGTTACAGTGCCTATGAAATTTGAATTGTGTGGCCGCAAACATTTTTGTGCAATCCGTAGTGTATGCTATACGGCTGCACTCATTTTTGTGTGTTCCACAGCCCTCAGAGCTAGGAAAGTTTTGTGCTTACCTTGTGCGGCCGCAATCAAAATTTTTCGGTCCCTAATCGACCTCAGCGACCGCACTCATTTTTGTGCGGTCCGCAGTGAGGGAACTTCAGAGACCCCGTAGTCTGAACTTGGGGCTCTATGACTGCGCTTATTTTTGTACAGTCCGCAATGGGTACTCTGCGGCCGCACTCATTTTTATGCGGTCCGCAATGGGCAGTTTGCGGTCGCACTCACTTTTGTGCGGTCTTCACTGCTCCTTCTAAGAAGGATTTCCTGCAACTTCCAATTATGTTTAAACATGCATTATAAGCTTCAATTGTAACTGCTTTATAGTCCTTATGTGTGCAAACAATGGTTCGCTCACGTGGTAGAGGAGATACACCACAAGGGAGGGAACCCTGTTGAGGTCGGGATTGAGACAAAAGCAATCTACCTCTAGCAATCCAAAAGGTTATCAGCAAGAACGCAACAGCTAATAGAGCCCCTGACACATGGAAGACCTATGAGTGCATCCCATTCGGGGAAGCTTCGGAGGGTAACTCCGTGGAAGTTGATAACAACGGATTCTAGCCTATCTTATGCTCACTTTTGCTTAGGTTTTGGATAAAAAATGTGTAAAAGTATTCCCGAAAACTGAATTATTGTGCTTGCTTGGAAGGTTTGGTCAAAATTAGTCAATAAAGTCATAACCAACTCATGAAAGAGTTAAAATTGCACAAGTTCAAAGCTGAGACAAAAGCGCTAATCGCGAAGGAAAAGAGCAGCAACGGGAGGTCTATTGTTGGGGTGACCACAGTTATGCTAGGAGCGGAATTGAGATTCAGAAAGGTAATTTGGGGTTCAATAGATACCGATGACCATGGTAAAATAGCACGGCAACAAAACACTTGATGCTGCCGCGGTGCGATTTCCGCTGAGGGCAAATTAGAGATTTAGAGGATTGGAAATTTGAGCTTAAATAAAGAACGTGGTTCGTGAAAATTTTATGCGGCCGTGGTTGAAGACTATGCTGAGGCGGTCTCTTTTATGCACCCAGCAAGATCAAGCCCAGCCCCAGTCCAAACTGGAAGAAATGCGGTCCACGCTTGCTTCTGTGCGCCCGCGAAAGTTCAAGCGCTGAGGCGCTTAATATTGCACTAATAGCGGAACCTCCGTAGGGTATTTTTTTCTAGTAATTTTACCTGTGTATAAATAGTTCTTTTTCACATTTTTTGGTCATATGTTGTTTTGGGGAGAACATGAATAACCGTATTTCACTTCTTAGAGTAATTTTAGAGCATCTTAAGCTATTAATCTTAGATTTTACTCGTGTAATTACTTTTTATGTCTTATATTTCATCTCCATCATTGACATCTACCTATATTATGAGTAGCTAAACCCATTATCTAGGGTTGTGAACCAACCCTAGTGTGGGTATTTAATTGATCTTCAATTTTAGGGCTTAATTGTTTATGGGTTAATGATATTTAGCTTGATTCATGCTTTAATTGTTAAATTGGTGGTTTCAAACACTGATTCGTGCCTTTATGACTTAGACTCTTCTTAAGAAAGAGAGACTAAGTCTAGGAACTTTAGGCTAACAAGGAATTGGGGTAAATTCAATAGATTGATATCCCCAATTAAAGGATTAAACCTAGAGCTAGTAATACCCGACTTTAGCCAATTTTTCTTGCATTACTTGAACACCCAATTGGACTTGAGAAAGCCAATTAGGGAAAAGTCACTCAAACTACTGAGAGGTATAGAGTGGGTAATTATGTGCAATGGTTATATCATGATCCCAATTATGACAAGCTTGTCCTAAATTCTAGACCACATTAGATACTCACCTAGGTGTAAGTCACTTCCTTAGTGCTTTTTATTAATTGAGAAAACCCTTACAAAAACATTGTACTTAGATTATTTTCACCATTCAATAGCATTAAAAGTAGACGAGAAACAAAGCAAAACATGGTTAGAAGTGCAATTAATATTAACACGCATAGCCAGATTAGATAGAAACCAAATTCCCAACCAATATTAGCTTCTTGTGGATATCGATCCAGACCTTTTAGGTAAAAGCTATATCAACCACTCTTTGCCATTTTATAGTGGTATAGGATTGGAGCTGATCATTTTTTGGAACAATTGTCAGGGAGCTTCGGAAGGTGATTCTGTACCTAGTCAGGTCCCGGATTTCTCGGAGAGGTACCGACTGGTGGATGTACCCACCTCCTCTATTGAGTTTTCTGATGGATCATAGGGCGGTAGTGAGGCATCGGGATCATGTTCCTCACATGCAAAAACTTAGGCCTCACCTGCAAACCCTATTGATGTAGATGCTAAGATATCGGACGACGGGAGGGGTGGTGTAACCCAGGTAGGAGGGTTGGAGAGAACAAGGGACCTAGTGGTATGGCAAGAAAGATTTGTGAGTGAAAAAGCCTACCATAAATTTTGGGAATGGTAGCCGAAGAGGTCTCTTAACCTCGATAGGCAATTCATAGAAGGGGACCTTCTACCCTAGAATCCCAATATGAAGAGGCAATTTGATGACAGAGTAGGGTGGATATTCTTTACAAGCAAGCTTCCGGAGGCCAATAAATACTTAGTCAAAGAGTTATACGCCAACGTAGCCCATATCAAAATAGGAACCTACGCGACCAAGGTGCAGAACCTGAAGATTAGATTTGATGGCAAGACTCTGAATGACTATGCTGGGTTCAATAATGACGATGAGTCCCTGCATTTGGAGAAGGTGGCTATGGAAGACTTAGCCCGACTTTGGCTTGCATTAGTGATTGCTCTTCCGGGGACTACTCCATCTTGGCTGACACCTGGGGTCCCAATTTATAGGAACACTGTGAGTTTTGAGAGGAAGGGGTGGGAGACTTTTGTGTGCAGTCGATAAGACCCTACTATGCATGACAAGGATATGCCGGTCTCCTAGGCTATTATTATGGGGGCTATCATGGCGGGTTTCCCAATAAACATCGGGAATATTATTGCTAGGGTGATTACCAGAGCGGTTAACTGGGATGAGAGCTCTCATCCTTTTTAAAACTTCCTCACCATGTACCTGGAGGATCAGGAATTAGAAGGAAGGGATTTTTACACCAAAGTAAGGCTAAATAGGCCATTTTCATAGTATAGCCTTCAGGGTCCGGACAAACACAAAAGCCACCACTTCCACTGGCAAGTCTGAAGAGCCGGTAGTGGTGGACACTGGTTTTGAGCCTTCCACTGCCATGCACATCCTTCTTCCGAACCATCTGCTTCAGTGCCCTCTTCATCAGCATACCTTAGAACTACAATAAGGCTTAAGTAGACTCTTTCCAGCATCAACAACTGGATGCAAGTAGCTACATCTATGTTTTCTGTCATATCCAGCACAGTGGCAGCTCAGTCAGTTCCAGCTTAGCCTCAGGTGCCCTCTTTAGTGGAAGAATCTCTCAAGGAGCTTCTAGACAACAAGAAGAAGCTCCTGGACAACCAGAAGCTTATCATGGATGTTTTGGAGCTCAAGGAAAGGCAATCAAGGACCTGGTCAAACAAACAAAGAAAATAAAGAAGACTCAGGCCTCAAAGGAGTCGGTAAAGCTGTTTAGGAAGGAGGTTGAGGCGATTCGATAAGCTTGAGACATCAGGCAGCAGAGCATGAGGTAGACAGAGAGCCCATGAAGAGAGGAGTGATCCCTCAACCTGAGGATTTGGAGATTGAGCTGGAGGACCCCGAGAGAGGTGATAAAACTCACCCACAGGAACCAGTCGGTGATCCCATGCAGACAAAGCCATCATATGGAGTTTTTCTTTACTCTCTACCCTTCCCCTATTCTATTTTTGCTGATAGCATTGAGGATAATGCTACTTTTTATTTGGGGGCTGGCCTTACTTTTATTTGATGATGATTATGGATGTTGGTTTGTAATAACCTTGAAACTATTTCTTTTCTTTATTTTTTACTTATCATACTTTAGTTTTGTACTTTTGGCATGTATATAAAGTTACCTTTTCATGTATATATTGATTCCCCTTTTATGTATATTTTTCTCAATCTCCTATTGTACATATTCAGTAGTTTTGTACTTCTTTTTCGATTTTTCTTAATAGCATAGCTTCTTATTTCATTTAGTAGATTCTATTTTCAATTTGTAGCTTCTTACTTTTACAAGTTTTCGTGATCAATAAGACTTTGATTTTATTAGTTCCACGGTTATTTCCAAAGGTGGAATCTGTGTGAACCGGTGGCGCTTCCCGATGATAGATGGTATGACAACCTTCTTAAGGGTTTGAGTCCATTTTCTTTTTGTTTTTGTGTAAATAGTAGCAAATGAATACTAGTGTCTCAGGAAAAGTTTCACTTGGACCTAACACATTTACCTTTGACCGTACGGTCAAAAGCAAATTGATGTGTAAAGGATGGTGATAGTTGTGACCTTTAGACTCTTGTGTTGATTAAACAATCATAGAGTGGTTTTTCAAGACCATTTGTGTTGCCAAAATCTTAGCTAAGGTTGTTGTGGGCCCTCGACTCTCTCTTTAGCAATCCAATAGATTGTATGGTGAGGTATTAATTTCTAAGTCCAAGTCCCATGCCAATAACTCTAGAACTTACCCTGAATGTTTGTCTAGGCAAAATTCTAAGTGTAGCTCGACTTGAGAAATAATTATAGGCTCTCCTTGATCCAAATTGAAACTTTAAATCATCCATAGCCCACCAAATATGATATCCCTAGTAAACCCCGTTGAGCTGAAGACCTTGTTCTTTCAATAACCATGATACAAACCTTTATCCATTCTAAAATGATCCTCTTTTGGTGCCTGATCTTTTCTTAGCACAATTGGCTAAAGCATAAGTTTGGGGGACATACAAGGAAGGAAAAAGTGATAAAAGGTACAAAATAAAGAAAAGGGAAGGAAAAAGAAAGAAAAGACAAAAAGTCAAAAGGAAAGTGAATAATATAAAAATGAAGGGATTCAATAAAAGCAATGATGAAAGGCTTGGAATGATTAGAAAGGAGAAAAAGGATTGACATGAACAAGAAAGAGTGACAGCATGTCTCTCTAGTCCCCTTTAGTCAAGAAAGTTTGAGCCGAAATGAGAAATGAAGTGCTTAAGGAAAGATGAAACATTCATAAACCGATATGTCCTATATTGAACCAAAAGCCTTCATTACATTCCCACAAAATCCCTATTTGATTTCGAGTTGAGTGAGCTTACATTCATGTTAGTTTACATGAGCGCCTTTTCCACAATCCTCGTTCTGACTGCTACAATCGAAATTGAGGTTTGCATATGGAGATTCGAAGAGTAAGAGTTTGGGTTCCACAATGACTTGTGTAGTAGAAAGAGTTTCCTTGATGAGTAAAGTCAACTCTTGATACTTTTGTGTTGCACTAAGGCTATGGTACTAAAAAGGTTGCTTGTTGTTAATAATACATTTGTGTTGAGGGTAATTGTTAGTCCCAATTGATGCTTGATGAAGTCACCGTAAAATAGCTTAAACTTTTCTTTATTTTACCTTTTGGAAGTGGGAATTACTTTTCTTATTTGAGGACAAGAAAAAGCTTAAGTTTGGGGCGAGTTGATAATATGGATTCTAGCCTATCTTATGCTCTCTTTTGCTTAGGTTTTGGATAAAAAATGTGTAGAAGTATCCCCGAAAACTAACTTATTGTGCTTGTTTGCAGGGTTTGGTCAAAATGAGGCAAGAAAGCCAAAACCAACTCATGAAGGAGTTAAAATTGCACAAGTTCAAAGCTAAGACAAAATCGCTGATCGTGAAGGAAAAGAACAGCAATGGAAGGTTCACTATTGGGGCGGCCATATTTAAGCTGAGAGCGGAATTGAGATTCAGAGAGGTAATTTAGGGTTCAACAGATACTGCTGACCACAGTGAAATAGCGCAGCAGCATCAAGTGTTCCGCTGCCGCGGTGCAAATTCCATTGAGGGCGAATTAGAGATTCAGAGGCCTGAAAATTTGAGCTTAAATAAAGAGTCGAGTCTGCGAACATTTTACGCGACCGTGATTGAAGACAACATTGAGGTAGTCTCTTTTACACGCCCAGCAAAATCAAGCCCCACCCTAATCCAAAATTGAAGAAAAGTAGTCCACGCTTGCTTTTGTGCAGCCCTGAAAGTTCAAGCACTGAGGTGCTCAGTATTGCACTGATAGCGGATCCTCCGTAGGGGTATTTTTGTCCAGTAATTTTAGTTTTCTATAAATAGTTCTTTTTTATATTTTTTGGTCATCTGTTGTTTAAGGAGCACATGAACATCTGTATTTTACTCCGTAGAGTACTTTTAGAGCATCTTTAGCTATTAATCTTAGATTTTACTCTTCTAATAACTTTTTATGGCTTATATTTCATCTCCATCTTTGATTTCTACCTATATTATGAGTAGCTAAACTCATTATCTAGGGTTGTGACCCAAACCTAGTGTGGGTATTTAATGGGTCTTCAATTTTAGGGCTTAACTATTTATTGGTTAATGATATTAAGCTTGATTCATGCTTTAATTGTTGAATTGGTGGTTGCAAACACTGATTCGTACCATTATGACTTAGACTCTTCTTAAGAAAGGGAGACTAAGTCTAGGAATTTAGGCTAACAAGAAATTGGGGTGCATTCAATAGATTGATAGCCAGAATTAAAGGGTTAAACCTAGAGATAGTAATACCCGACTTGAGCTAATTTTACCTGCATTGCTAGAACACCCAATTGGACTTGAGAAAGCCAATTAGGGAAAAGTCACTTAAACTACCGCGAGGCATAGAGTGAGTAATTATGTGCAATGGTAATATCATGATCCCAATTATGACACGGTTGTCCTAAATTCTAAACCCCATTAGATACTTACTTAGGTGTAAGTCACTTCCCTAGTGCTTTTTATTAATTGAGAAAAACCTTACAAAAACATTGTACTTAGATTATTTTCATCATTTAGTAGCATTAAAAGTAGAATAGAAACAAAACAAAGCATGGTTAGAAGTGCAATTAAGAATAACACGCATAGCTAGATTATATAGAAACTTAATTCCCAACCAACATTATCTTCTTGTGGATATTGATCCCGACCTTTCGAGTAAAAGCTGCATCAACCACTCTTTGGCATTTTATAGTGGTATAGAGTTGGATCCGATCACAAGCGCAGCCGGAAGCCCAATCACAAGAAGAAGCCCAAAAATAGCAATTCCCATAGAGATTTGATTTGGTTGATGAGTCTTTGTTAGTTGTCTGTTCGTCTGAAGGTTTAGAAGAGGGTAACCAAGACTCTGAGCCCTCTTCCTCACATGATCCCCCTTCTCCACTAAACCTAGATGGTGATGATATTCCAAATAATAGGAGAGGGGGTGATAATACAGTGCCAAGGTTAGAAAGATCAAAGAGGTCAGAGTTATGGGATGACAGATTTGCCAGTGCCAATTCTTTCATGAAGTTTAGGGAATAGTGGCCACAGAGGTTGCTCACTCTTGAGCGACAGTTCTTAATGAATGTTTTTCACAAACCCAACCCAATGTACTTAGGCAATTCTAGGAGCGGAAAGGTTAGACATGGTTCACCACCAGTGTCCTAGATGTAAATGAGTACCTGTTCAAGGAATTCTATGCAAATATTGCTCACATCAAATAGGGAACAAAGGTGACAGAAGTGCGGTATCTGAAAATCCGCTTTGACTCTTTTGCATTGAACAAAGGAGGCATTGCACTATCTGGAAAAGCTAGCCATGGGTGATGCAGCTCGTCCGTGGTTGGCTGAGATTCTAGCAATCCCAAGGTCAACACCTACGTGGCTCAATGCTAGGGTTCCAATTGCCCGGGCCACCTTAAACTTTGAAGCAAAAGGGTGGCAAATGTTTGTGTATATCCACATTGACCCATGACTCAATGAAAACATGCTCCCACTTCCCCGTGCAGTCTTGGTGGCTTCAATTATGGTAGGGTATCCGATAAATATTAGTGTCATCATGTCCACCAACATCACTTTGGCTATCCGAAAGGGTGAGAGATCCTATCCGTACCCGAACTTCTTCACTGAGTACTTCAAGGATCAAGTGGTGGAGCTGAAGCATTATGACACCAAGGTGAAAGCCAAGAAGCCTTTCTCTAGGTACAACCTTGTGATGACCCAAAAGGTCATCTCGTGTTTTAAAATCTAATTTAGGGTTTTGAGTCCTTCAAGACCTTATTTTCTTCCTCCTCGATTGCCAAACGCAGTCCGGGCGCACTTCCAAAAAAGCCTTTATGTGAAAATTTGATAAAAATGCTAAATTTTGCCTTTAAAATTGAATTAAGTTGACTTCGGTCAACATTTTGGGTACACAGAACCAGACCCATGAATTGACGATTTCGTAGAATCTGTAGAAAAATATGGGACTTGGGCGTATGCCCGAAATTTAGTTTCGAGGTCCCTAGCCCAAAAAATAATTTTTTGAAGAAAATTGTTTAACAAAAAAAATAATGGTTTTTAGAAATTGAAGATCATTCGATCTTGATGGTATCGGGCCCTATTTTGGTTTCGGAGTTCGGTACAGGTTTAATATGATAATTAAGTCATGTTTGTGAAATTTAGCAAGAAACGGAATTCATATGACGTGATTGGACCCTCGGTTGGGAAAATAGAAACTTTAAGTGTTCTTGAGAATTTTATTGATTTTGACGCTAAATCCATAGTTTTAGGTGTTATTTTAGCGATTTGATTGTACGAGCAAGTCTGTATGTTGTTTTAGACTTGTTTGCATGTTTGGTTTGGAATCGCAAGGGCTCGGGTGAGTTTCGGATAGGCTTCGGGGTGTTTTGGAGTAAGAAAATCTGGTGTGAGAGTGTTGTATCTTATATTTGCTGCACTGTGCTTCGCGATCGCGAAGGGGAGACTAGGATAAGGGAGGACCTTACTGTACACGAACGCGAGATCAAGGTTAGGAACACGGAGCATTGGGGGGAATTTCTCTGCACGAACGCGACCGGTCAACTGCGAGTGTTCGCTTTAGGTGGGCTGGTAAAGGAACCTAGGGAAACCCTTTGCGAACGCGAGCCTTATATCGCGAACGCGAAGGTAGGGCGGGCTAAACTTTTCCCAATGCGTAGACTTTCCCGCGATCACGTAAGTCCTTAGGAGGCTGCTATTCATAAACGTGCAGTGCTCACACGATCACGATGAACATTGTTGCCCAGCACTTAAACAGAAGCAGAAACGGAAAGGGCCATTATTTCATATTTTCAAAAACTAGAAGGCATAAAGGCAATTTTCAAGAGACAAGTTCATCCCCAAGGAATCGGTGAATGATTCTAAGCTATTTTCTTTCCATTACCCATTGCATTTGATCAATGATTAACCAAAAATCTAGGGTTTTCATGGTGGAAATTGGGAGTTTGGGTAGAATTAGAAATTTTTATATATTTGAAATTTAGACCTCTATTTGGGGTCTAATTACATATTTGGGCTCGTGGGTGAATGGGTAATCAGGTTTTGATCCGAACTTTGAGTTTTAACCAAGTGAGCCCGGAGTCGAGTTTTGACTTTTTGGGAAGAGTGTTGGGAAATCTATAATTTTTCATTGGAATTGGTTTCTTTGGCTTCAATAAATGTTAATAAGTGAATTATGAATAGATTCGGGTGGAATGGAAGTAGAAACTTAGGGGAAAGCGGTATTTAAGTCTTGAGTTTGGACGTGGAATCGAGGTAAGTATTTAGCGTAACCTTAGCTTGAGGTAATAGGTGTTGTTGTCTTATTTGCTATGTGTTAGTATTGAGTACGGCGTATAGGTTTGGTGACGAGTATCTATATATTGGTGTCGAGTATGCGAGTGAGTCTTATATTGTGAATGTTATGACTCTTATTATGTACTATTCATTCTTAAATTGATGATTATCCATGTTGAACAAGACTATGGTATATTCTTGGTGATTGACCATTATTGAGTATTAACTCAAGTTGAGACCTATTTTGTCAAGTTAACTATAGAAACGAAATTGGTTAGTGCTGATTCTCTTGCCGGGGTGTTATTGTTTCTATCGTTGATTTCCTTGCCGGGATTTTATTGTTTCTATTATTAATTCCCTTGCCGTGATGTTATTGTTACTACTGCTATGGTGAGGAAAGAGTGATAAAGCACGAAGAGTGATGCCATGCATATTTACATTTATATTGATGCATAGGAGAGAGATAAAGCACGAAGGGTGATGCCGTGTGTAGACATGTGAACTTTGACCCTCCCCGAGATTTTTTATATTTTAACATGTAAATATTGAGTTTAGGCCTAATATCTCTATTTCGGCTGATTTTGACTCTTTTACTTTATTTCGTCACAAAAAATAAAAATTACAACAAAAAAAATATTTTTTAGTTTACGTATCTTTCGAAAATTTAAATGAAAATAAACAAAAATAGTATCTTATCTTTATTTTTATATAATATTTAAAACACAAAAAATAGTCTCATGTTTTATAGTTTAGTTTAATTAATTAAAATTAGTTTTATATTTTTATATTATAATTGTACATAATTTTAGAGGGAGGAATTAGTTTTAGGTTGGCTTATCCTGTCTTTATAAATTTTGTAGTCTATTTTTTTAGTCTTTGGCCCAATTTTCTAGCCCATACTCCGTAGGCCCATACATCTAACCTAATCCATACCCCTATATAATGGTACCTACACTCTAAAAAAATTAATCAAAATGACGCCAAAAAACATCTGGTCATCCGCCGCTTTGAGAAAAAAGAACACCACCCCTAGCATTGCATCATCTTCTTCAGCCGCAAAATAACCCAAAAATCAACGCCCATCGCTGATCTCTTCTTTCATCTCAGACCAACGAGCCCCTTTTCTTCAAAAACAAAAACACACACAAAATCAGAGGGGTAGAGAGATCTGGAAAAAAAAAGAAACAGAATAGAGAAAAAGGACGGGACCATTCGCCGGACCTCTTGATTTTTCTCTGATTGAAGAAGTAATTAGCAGAACCTCCTTCTCTAACACCCAGCATACAGAACGAGAGATAGCCCTTCCTCTTCAGCTCTCATGGTTGCCGCCGCCGGAGGTGATGACTGGTGACTGCTATAGCGCCTGTTGTGCGACGCCATTGCTGCCTCCATCATCCTATCTCCCTCACCTCACTGTCTCTCATCCCTCTTGTCACCACTCCCTTTTCTTCCATGGGACCCACGGGGTTCGATTGAGTTCGTTCCGATGCGGATTCGAGTATTTGACTGAGGTTCGTGGTTTGGCTCGCAGTTCTGCTCGATTGCGTTGTTCTCTATTGAAATTTGGGAGCAAAACATTGTATATGCTCATCCCTCTACTGTTACTAAGAAGAATTTTAGTCCAGGTTCAGTGTCGATTCTCTATTATTCTATTTTTATATGATTTTAGCATGAAAAGGATATGTGAAAACCTTAAGCACGATGATTTGTTGCTCGTCTTTATTCAAGTTGGAATGTGAAATCAATGCATACTTCATCATTGTGTGTGTTAATCTACATTAGTTAGTTTTCCCTTGTTGGTTTGATTATGACGATGCGGATTTCCATGATTAAGGTGGACTGAATTTTAATAAGTTTTGGTTCCTATCTCTCTGTTGAAATTTCCAGAAGCCATACATTTGCTTGGATGAAATTCGTTTGAATTGATGAGATTTCCAAGCTGGTTTAAGTATTTTGTTTTTATTTATTTCTTTTAAGTGATGGAGTAGAAAAGAGTGAAGCCAATTGACCAAAAGTAATTAGCTAATTAGCTAAAATTACTGTTTTTGAAGAGACAACGCCGCGTTTTGCAATTCTGTGTATGTACTGCGTGAATTTGTTAAGGCACGGTTTTGCTTCTAATTTCAGAACTATCAGAAAATTGTTAAAGCTGCTTTCAATGGTTGTAGAACATTAATTTATTACCATTTGAGTTCTGTTATTACATGACAATGCAGATGATGCACAATATTTTGGTTTTACCCATAACTCTTTATTCTTACAATAATTTCAAAGTAGTCTTGAAAAATAATTCATGAATATCCTTGTTTGTTTTAGTTAAGTAAAGCCTTTTGGAATAATTTGACGCGTGCCATGCCAAATAAAAATCTCAAATGCATGGCCCTCATTTAATTAATTAAAATCTTTAGAATTTGAGGCGTGCCATTTAGCAAATTTTCATGGCCCTCGCAAAGTTAAAAACGCATAGTTGCTTTAGGCGCGTTATTTTAATAACATTACCTTCCTAAACTCGGGTATGCATTTTATGTGACCCGAATCCAAATCTTAATAACGTTGAACAAAATGTGTTTCGGACTGCGGGTGCATTTCATATGGCGCGGTCCAAAGACATGTTTTAAACGATGTTAAATCATCTTTAAAATAAAATAAAGCGGTCAATAATTTAAAATCCACATAGTTTGAAACATGTATTAAAATCAGATAATAGGCCAATTGTAATAGTTTAAGCAATCGTGCTAGAACCACGAAATCGGGGGGTGCCTAATACCTTCCCTCGGGTTAACAGAATTCCTTATTCAGAATTTTTGGTTCGCAGACTTCAAAAGAAAAGTCGAAATCTTCCTCGATTTGGGATTTAAAATAAACCGGTGACTTGGGACACCAAAAAATAAACCATCCCAAGTGGCGACTCTGAATAAAATTGAATAAATAATCCCATTTCGAATAATGTCACTTAAATTGGAAAAACTCCCTTATACACTAACCTTCGGGGTGGTGTGTAAAAAAGGATGTGTGACAGCTCTGGCGACTCTGAACAAAATAAATAAATAATCCCATTTCGAATAATATCACTTAAATTGAAAAAACTCCTTTATATATTACCTTTCGGGGTGTTGTGTGAAAAAGGGAGGTGTGACAGCTCCCTTTTTCACACACCACCCCGAAAGGTAATATATAAAGGAGTTTTTTCAATTTAAGTGACACTATTCGAAATGGGATTATTTATTTATTTTGTTCAGAGTGCCACTTGGGACAGTTTCTTTTCTGGTGTCCCCCGCAGTGCCGCCAGAGCTGTCACACCACCCTTTTTTTTCAAATTATCCTAGGAGAAAATTCATCAGACTAGGTTTTCTATCTTAGGAGAAAGATTCATCAGACTAAGAGTTTGATCCTAGGAGAAAGTTCATCAGACTAGGTCTTTTTTTCTTTGGTTATCTTAGGAGAAAATTCATCAGACTAAGATTTTGATCCTAGGAGAAAATTCATCAGACTAGGTCCCTTTTTTTTGGGTATCTTAGGAGAAATATTCATCAGACTAAAATTTTATCCTAGGAGAAAATTCATCAAACTATTTCTTCTATCTTAGGAGAATGTTCATCAGACTAAGATTTTTATCCTAGGAGAAAGTTCATCAGACTAGGTCTTCGATCTTAGAAGAAATATTCATCAGACTAGGTCCATTTTTGTTATCTTAGGAGAAAGATTCATCAGACTAAGATTTCTATCCTAGGAGAAAGTTCATCACACTAGGTTTTCTATCTTAGGAGAAAAATTCATTAGACTAAGATTTTGATCCTAGGAGAAAATTCATCAGACTAAGATTTCTATCTTAGGAGAAAATTCGTCATACTAGGTTTCCTATCTTAGGAGAAAGATTCATCAGAGTAAGATTTATATTGGGAGGAAAATCAATCAGACTAGGACATTTTATCCTAGGAGGAAAAATGTAAAAATCAATGGCAAGATTTTATGCACAATAACAAGATAAATAGAGGCAAAGATTTGACAAACTTCCCTTTGTCGGCTCCTCTTCTTTTCTTTTCTTCTCATTTTTTTCCTTCTCCTTTTTTCTGAATTTTTTTTTTTTGAACCACATTCCTTGCACTGCTCTGTTCCTATTGCAAACAAAGAAAATTTTGTTAGTTCTGAAAGTGGTGGTCGGTTTGTGGCCTTGAGTCTTGGGTAGCTTGGCTTCTCCTCGATCAGCTTAAGTCAGTATCAAAAGACTTTTGTTCTGCACCAACTCTGATTGTTTCACACCCAGTACTATTTGCATTTACGGCTCAATAAGCCTTATCGCATCTGAGGATCTTTGCTTAGGTGATCTTTTCCGATATCTTGAATGACTTCCTATTTTTTGAGCAACTTGTTTGTCAGAGAGAATCACCAGTTATCTTTGCTTGCGCCAAGTAGGCTGCAAGAGTCTTTTGGGGGAGCCTTTGCATGAATCCTCAAGGTATATTGACAGTAACAACTGAGTGCGTTGGCCGAATTTACTTTGTGCAACTGAAAAGCTTGTTGTAGATTTTGAAATCTTTTCTTGCTTGTTTTGACAAGGATTGACTCAGAGTGAAGGACACAATGATGCAAAGAAACAAGTATCAACAAGAAATGCCCATGTCGGAAGGACAAAAGGAAGAGTTTTTTTTTCTTTTTTTTTCAATAACTAGCATTAAAAGTCATGACATGCATTTTGGATTTAATGACCGATATATCAAACTGACCTAATATTTCTTTTTACCATTCTTATGACCTTTGAAGTCGGACTTTTTATGCCAATTCTTTGCATTAGCTTCACGACTCACTTTCGACAAGTAGTGCCCGAGGGATTTTCACCAACAAGTCTCTCTCATTTATTCATCTCTGCTTATCATCGTCTTACAGTGTCCGTGAGGGTTTTTACTAGTAAGACTCTCTCATTTTTTTCTTTTTTTCTCTTTTATGAGCAACTTGACGTTGTTCTACATGTGACAATTGTTGATCATTGCATGTGTTTCTTGACATTCTTGAAGGCTCATCGGGAGGTCTTGTTGGGAAGGTTTTTGGATAGGGTTGAAAAGAAGGGTCGGCATGAAGGCTCAGCGTAGACTCAAAATGATGGGATTGTAGGCTTACAACTCTTGGAATCGACTCTTTCAAAAACAAAATAAAATCTCTACTCATGTTTCAGCTGTTGGGAATTTTTTGGGATTTTTCTTTTCTTTTTTTTCTCTGTTTTTCGTAATTTTTTTTTCTTGGATTCTTATTTGGTTGGACCGAAGCGTGAGGCTGCCACGTATCCTTTTTTTTTAAAGGAATCAGGTCTAACGTAGTTCAAACATCTGACCTAACTAATTGTTTTCATCTTCTTTCTGTTTCTCTTTTTTTTTCTTTCTTTCTTTTTTTTTTCTTTTTTTTTTCAAACAAGTTGCCCTGGCTTCTATTTTCTGGGGGCATGGACCTTTGGCAGTTCTTTTCTTCTTCATTTTTTTCACTTGAAAATTGCCCCAGTTTTGTACTCTTGGGACATGAACTTTTTTTTCTTTTTTTGTTCCCTTTTTTTTATTTTTTTGACTCTTGAATCTAAACTTGATTCCAACAGAGGGTGGTCAAAGAAAATAGCACAGGCTCAATGGGATGACAAAGGGTATAACGTGTTTGGGTAGCAGAAAAAGGGCCTCCCAACCTCGAGAATGCCAGATATAGTATCTTTTCGCGATTACAGCATTGACGAACCTACCTATCTTCTTGGGTCTTTTTCAGTGTAAAGCTGTATGAGCAATACTTTCCTCGCTGTGAATGACCCTTGCCAATTTGGGTGATTTTTCTTGGATTTTGTGTTGATATGGGAGATGTATTTTCCAGTATCTGATCCATTTCAAGTTGTCTGGAATATACCTTCTATTGAAAAATACTTTCTATCTCTTATTGCTAAACAAACTCAACCTATCCGATTATCCGTAAGCCCGATCTTCTCAAATGATTTAAAGGTAGAGATCCTTAACTTCCATGAGCATGATTGCTTTGGTTCCATGTAAACTTGGCTCATGCTTATTTTCCAAATGTTTCATGTGTTTATTCTTCTTCAAAAGTGTCTCTTTCTCGCTTATCCAATTCAAGACTAAATTAGTTTTCTAAGATCTGGCCAAAAACTCCGCGTGCATGTCATGTCACTAGAACTAGCGTGAAAAGAAATATGTACAAAATGGACACAAAATGACTGACTGCTTTTTATTGAATAAAGGATAGCACAGTCTGATAAAGAAGAAGAAAAAAAATGACAAAAATAAGCTACCATGGCTAAAAAAGGAGTGACTTTCCAATTACTAAGCAACATCTTAGCCACACATTCGCACATCAGCATTACTATGGCATTTAACCATTTTGATTGCTTAGGATTCAACACTCAAATTTTGACGATCATCCTGAGCAGCCCATGTCCTATTGCTCAAATCTGGTAAAGTTAACCCCACATTTGCCTCAATTTTTAACTTTTCACTGCCAACTTGCCTGCTTGCCTTTTCGTGACCTGGGATTAACAATGGTGTTTGTTCTATTGGTTGAGAAGATGCTTTAATTTCTAAGAGCTATAAGATTGTTCTTGTGACTTGCCATTGCAAACCAGCAAATCGACCACCTTTGACTAACTTTTATTTCAAAACAACAACCATGTTAGAATAAACACTCTTTATTTTTTTCCTTTTTTTTCCTTTTTTTCCTTTTTTTTTCTCTTTTCTCTTTTTTTTTTTTTTTTTTTTTTTTTCCTTTTTTTTTTTTTTTTTTTTTTTTTTTTTTTTTTTTTTTTTTTTTTTTTTTTTTTTTTNTTTCTTTTTCGTTTTTTTAAACCATTCGATCGAACCTGATGTAGATTGCCTACGTATCATGACCCCGCCTGAATCAGATTTTGCGTAGTTGGGGAAGATCAAGAATAAAGTAAATAAACTAACCATCTTTTTTTGGGATTTTGAATTTTTATTTCGAAAGAAAGACTTATATAAAGAAGAAAGAAAATATTTTTGGATTTAGGACTTTTATTTTTGAATTTATGAAAGAAATATTCTAAAGAAAAGAGAAAATATTTTTGAATCTTGAATTTTCTTTTGAATTTTTTGAAAGAAGAACGAAAATATTTTTGGATTTTAAGAAGAAATTAAAAGAAAATATTTTTGTATTTTTAAAAAATTTCGGTCTAAAAGAAAGACTTTCTAAAGACGGAAGTAAATGAAAATATTTTTGGATTTTTTTGAAAATGGTGGGCCGGAACCGATGAGGTTTGCCTATGTATCTCATATCCAGTGAGAATCAGACCCGCGTAGTTCGCCAGATTTGACGGAACAGGGGAAACATGGCACTTAAAAATTTTGGCTCATTTTGAAATGACTTTTCTTTTCAGAATTTTGGCAGAGTTTCGGAATATTCCAAATACCTACCTCTCACTTCTTCTTTTTTTTTTCTTTTTTTCTTTTTTTTTTTTTTTTTTTTTTTTTNTTTGATTTTCTTCCTCTATTCTAAAAGCCGTCAACATGCAATCCGAACAGAAAAATATGCAAGTAGCACGTAAGATGCATCAAAATGATCTTTTAATTGGGTTACACCTGTCCTAGACGGATCCAACCCCTGTGTTGAGTCCCCAAAGTCAAATGCACATGATGCAAACAAACGTTCCTACTAGGGATCCGACATGAGGCTTTGTTATACTAGGTTTAAAACTTGGGTGTATTGTTCTAGACCTGGCTTACCCAAGCAGACAGCTCGAGCGAGGGGGGCCAGTGTACCGGGAACGCAGAAGCTTCGCCGGCTTAGCAACTTGTTCGAACCTCATTCTAAAATGGGATAAGACTCTAGACAGAAGAGAAGTCACAAGAAGTGCACCCTTCTCCATGATGTAGAAGACTCGGAGAGAGGAAGGATTTTGTAGCAGTTTATATATACAATTCACCAAATATCAAAGCGGTAAAGCATTTAGCACATTAGGATAAAACATGTAGGAAAATCAGATAAAACCAAATATAACAGCTATTCTAAGCTCGAATTCTTGAACCGTGAACCGAAGTTCTGGGTACTGTTCCTCAGTAGAGTCGCCAGAGTTGTCACACCTCCTTTTTTACACACCACCCCGAAGGTTAGTGTATAAGGGAGTTTTTCTAATTTAAGTGACATTATTCGAAATGGGATTATTTATTCAATTTTATTCAAAGTCGCCACTTGGGATGGTTTATTTTTTTGGTGTTCCAAGTTACCGGTTTATTTTAAATCCTAAATCGAGGAAGATTTCGACTTTCCTTTTGAAATCTGTGAACCAGAAATTCTGAATAAGGAATTTTGTTAACCCGAGGGAAGGTGTTAGGCACCCCTGGATTCCGTGGTTCTAGCACGGTCGCTTAAACTATTACAATTGGCCTATTATTGATTTTAATACATGTTTTAAACTATGTGCATTTTAAATTATTAAACGCTTTATTTTATTTTAAAGAAGATTTAATGTCGATTAAAACATGTCTTTGGACCGCGCCACATGAAATGCACCTGCAGTCCGAAACACATTTTATTCAACATTATTAAGATTTGGATTTGGGTCACATGAAATGTACACCCGAGTTTAGGAAGGTAATGTTATTAAAATAACGCGCCTAAAGCAACTATGCATTTTTAACTTTGCGAGGGCCATGGAAATTTGCTAAATGGCATGCCTCGAATTTTAAAGATTTTAATTAATTAAACGAGGACCATGCATTTGAGATTTTTATTTGGCATGGCACGCCTCAAATTATTCTAAACGGCTTTACTCAACTAAAACAAACTACGGATATTCATGAATTATTTTTCTAGACTACTTTGAAATTATTGTAAGAATAAAGAGTTGTGGGTAAAACCAAAATATTGTGCATCATCTGCATTGTCATGTAATAACAAAACTTAAATGGCAATAAATTAACGTTCTACAACCATTAAAAGCAGCTTTAACAATCTTCTGATTGTTCTGAAATTAGAAGCAAAACCGTGCCTTAACAAATTCACGCAGTACATACGCAGAATTGCAAAATGCGGCGTTGTCTCTTTAAAAACAGTAATTTTAGCTAATTAGCTAATTACTTTTGGTCAATTGGCTTCACTCATTTCTACTCCATCACTTAAAAGAAATAAATAAAAACAAAATACTTAAAACAGCTTGGAAATCTCATCAATTCAAATGAATTTCATCCAAGCAAATGTATGGCTTCTGGAAATTTCAACAGAGAGATAGGAACCAAAACTTACTAAAATTCAATCCACCTTAATCATGGAAATCTGCATCGTCATAATCAAACCAACAAGGGAAAACTAACTAATGTAGATTAACACACACAATGATGAAGTATGCATTGATTTCACATTCCAACTTGAATAAAGACGAGCAACAAATCATCGTGCTTAAGGTTTTCACATATCCGTTTCATGCTAAAATCATATCAAAATAGAATAATAGAGAATCGACACTGAACCTGAACTGAAATTCTTCTTAGTAACAGTAGAGGGATGAGCATATACAATGTTTTGCTCCCACAATTCAATGGAGAACAACGCAATTGAGCAGATCCGCAAGCCAAACCACGAACCTCAGACGGAAACTCGAATTCGCATTGGAACAAACTCAATCGAACCCCGTCGATTTCATGGAAGAAAAAGGAGTGGAGACAAGAGGGATGAGAGACAGTGAGGTGAGGGAGATAGGGTGAAGGAGGCAACAGTGGCATCGCACAACAGGCGCTATAGCCGTCGCCCGTCATCACCTCCGGCGGCGGCAGCCATGAGAGCTTAAGAGGAATGGCTATCTCTTGTTCTATATTCTGGGTGTTAGAGAAGGAGGTGCTGCTAATTGCTTCTTCAATCAGAGAAAAATCGAGAGGTCCGGCTGAATGGTCCCGTCGTTTTTCTCTATTCTGTTTCTTTTTTTTTAGATCTCTCTCCCCCTCTGATTTTGTGTGTGTTATTGTTTTTGAAGAAAAGGGGCTCGTTGGTCTGAGATGGAAGAAGAGAGCAGTGATGGGTGTTGATTTTTGGGTTCTTCTGCGGCTGAAGAAGATGATGCAATGCTAGGGGTGGGCTTTTTGCTCAAAGCGGCGGATGATCAGATGGTTTTTGGCGCCATTTTTTTTGGTTTTTTAGAGTGTAGGTACTATTATATAGGGTCGGGATTAGGTTAGATGTATGGGCCTAGGGATTATGGGCTAGGAAATTGGGCCAAAGGCTAAAAAAATGGACTACAAAATTTATAAAGACGGGATAAACCAACCTAAAACTAATTCCTCCTTCTAAAATTATGTACAATTATAATATAAAAATATAAAACTAATTTTAATTAATTGAACTAAACTATAAAACATGAAACTATTTTTTGTGTTTTCAAGATTATATAAAAATAAAGATAAGGTACTATTTTTGTATATTTTTATTTAAATTTACGAAAGATACGTAAACTAAAATATATTTTTTTTGTTGTAATATTCATTTTTGTGACGAAATAAAGTAAAAGAGTCAAAATCAGCTGAAATACAAATATTAGGCCTAAACTAAATATTTACATGTTAAAATGTAAAAAAATTTGGGGAGGGTCAAAAATCACATGTCCACACCGTGCACATTTCTATATTCATATGGTGAGAAAAGTGATAAAGCACGAAGGTTGATGCCCTGCATATTTCTATTATTGATTGCATGGTGAGGATCGAGAGTAAAAGCACGAAGAGTGATGCCGTGCATTTTCCGTTCTCTGTGATTATTTGTTGTTATCAGTTCCAGTGCATTAACTATTTAATTTTCTTTATTACCATGATTTTCTTATTCTGATACCACCATAGCATGTTGCCCCTTCCCGTTATTTATGTTTAACTTCTATTATTGTTATTTTGTTACAACATTGTTTAACTGCACAGGTTTAGGTTGTTTGTCGTGTCCTAGCCTCGTCACTACTTGGCCAAGATTAGGCTTGGCACTTGCTAGTATATGGAGTTGGTTGTACTGATACTGCACTCTGCATTTTTTATGCAGATCCCGGTACTGGACTATATGGACCATAGTTCGAGGTTGCTGCATTTAGTCAATTGGAGACTCGAGATAGTTCTTCAGGCATCCGAAGGCCATGGCGTCCCATTCTATTCTAATTCATTTCTGTTTTATCTACTTTCGAGATAGATGTATATTTCTTTTTGTTCAGACCATTATTTGAAGTATTTATAGACAGTTTGTGAGTTGTGACACCAGTTCTGGGTGGACTTTCATTACGGTTCTTGTTATTAGTATAAAGATAATCTTTAAACCATGTTCTTCCATATTTATTTTTGCTAATTCGTTTTTGGTGAGTTTTAAATTGCTAAAAGGTAAAGGAAAAAGGAGAAATATTTTTGTATCATTGGCTTGCCTAGCGAGTACAAGGTTAGGCGCCATCACGGTCCCGACGGTGGGAGATTTGGGTCGTGACAAGTTGGCATAAGAGCTCTAGGTTACTTAGGTCTTACAATTCACGGCCAAGCTTAGTAGAGTCTGAGGGATCTGTACGGAAACATCTGTGCTTATCCCCTAGAAGCTACAGAGTTAGGAACAGTTTCACTTTTATTCATCTCTGTCGTGCTGTTTGATTTTTGAATGAAAATTGAACTTCTAGTCTATTCTTTCACAGATGGCGAGAACACATACGGCTTCAATGGCTGATCAGCATCTCGATCCCCCAGTGGCAGCTCCTACAAGGGGTAGAGGACGAGTCCTAGGCTGTGCCAGAGGCCGAGGTAAGTAGAGCTCAGCCCAGAGCAGATGCACCAGCAATAGAGCCTCAGGTAGAGTTTGATGATGAGGTTCCGGCCTACACCGTTCCAGCGGGACCAGCTTAGGTTCTAGAAGGGTTCATTGCCCCCTGGTACTCCAGGATGCTCTAGTTCGTCTACCGGGCCCTATGGAAAGTGTCACTCAGGTAGGCATACTTCCTGTGGAACCAGCCATTTCTCAGGCTGGGAGAGGAGCATAGACTCCCGCTAATCGCACTCCGGAGCAGATGGCTCCCCAGTTTCAGACTACAGTAGTTCAGCCAATTGGGGTAGTTCCACCGAGTATTGTAGCTCAGACCAGTGATGGATTAGCTATGTCTTCTAATGCTCTATGGAAATTAGACAGGTTCACCAAGCATTTCACTAATACCTATGGCGTTACATCTTCAAAGGATCCCTAGGACTATTTGGAAAGCTATTATAAGGTTCTACGGAACATGGGAATAGTGTAGACTAATGGGGTCGACATTGTTGCTTTCTATTTGTCAGGTTCTACTAAGAAATGGTAGAGAGATTATTGTTTGGCCAGACCAGCGGGGTCACCAGCTCTCACTTGGGACCAGTTCTCCTAACTATTCCTCAAGAAGTTACTTCTCTTCACTCAGAGAGTGGAGTACCGCAGGCGGTTCGAGCGTCTTCAGCAGGATTTTATGACTATCACACAGTACAAGATGAGGTTTATTGACTTGGATTGTCATGCTCTTTTGATACTCTCCACTGAGAGATAGAGGGTGATGAGGTTTATTGTGGGACTCACTCAAACTATTAGATTGCAGATGGCTAAGAAGACAGGGAGCGAGATTTCTTTTCAGGATGCAGCCAATGTTTCCAGGCTCGTTGAGATGGTTCTAGTAGGGGAGCAATCAGGGGTCTGACAAGAGGCCTCATCATTCTGGAAGATCCTGTGGTGCCTCGTCTAGACGCATAGATTCTTTTGGTAGAGGCCATCCTCCTAGGCCATTTCAATCAGCACTTCAGGATTCTCATGGTGCTCCAGGTGGTCATGGTTCTCATATACAGTATTCTGATCAACTATCCTATAGTGAACCACTAGGTCCTATCAGTGCACCTCTACTCTAGAGTTTTCAGGGTCGTTACTCAGACCATTAGGGTTAGTTTCAGGGTCAGCAGTCTCAACAACCGATGTCTTATTATACTTGTGGCGATACGAGGCATATTACTAGATTTTTCCCTTTATCCTCGAGCAGTTCTCAGCATCAGGGTTCTCGTGCCATGATTCCAGCACCGAGTGTTCCACCGCTCGCTTAGCCAGCTAGAGGTAAAGGTCAAAGTGTTAGAGGTGGAGGTCAGGCTGTTAAAGGTGGAGATCAGGCAGCTAGAGGTGGAGGCCACCTAGCAGGAGGCTGTCCCAGGGATGTAGTTCAGAGTGATGGCGCCCAGCCCCAATTTTATGCTTTCCTAGCTAGGCCTAAGGCTGAGTCCTCCGATGAAATTATCACAGGTACCATTATGGTTTGTAGTAGAGATGTTTCAATTCTGTATGATCTGGGTCTACATACACCTATGTGTCTTCTTATTTTGCTTCATATTTGGTTGTTCCTCTTGATTCTTTGATTGCTCCCGTATATGTGTCCATGCCTAGGGGATTCTATTGTTGTAAATCGTGTCTATCATTCGTGCATGGTTTTTATTAGGGGTCTTAAACTAATGTAGATCTCATACTTCTCAATATGGTTGACTTTGATGTTATTTTGGGGATGGATTAGTTGTCACCTTATCATGCTATATTGTACTGTCATGCCAAGACCGTGACCTTAGTATTGCTGGGGTTTCCTTGATTAAAGTGGAGAGGGACTCCTGATCATTCTACCAGTAGGGTTATCTCATATATAAAGGCTCAGCGTATGGTCGAGAATGGGTGTTTGGCTTATTTGGTTTATGTTCGTGATTCTAATACTAAGGTTCCTTCTATGGATTTTATGCCAGTTGTTCGTGAGTTTCCAGAGGTATTTTCTCCAGGCTTGATGGGGATATCACCCGATAGGGATATTGACTTTTGCATCGATTTGGCTTCGGGTACTCAGCCCATTTCTATTCTTCCACATCGTATGGCCCCGCCAGAGTAGAAGGTTCGAAAGACAAGTTGCAAGACTTACTATATAAAGGCTTTATTCAACCTAGTGTCTCGCCTTGGGGGCGGCGGTGTTGTTTGTTAAGAAAAAAGGATGGGTCGATGATGATATGCATAGACTATTGGTAGTTGAACAAAGTCACCATCAGGAATAAGTATTATTGCCGAGGATTAATGATTTGTTTGATCAGCTTTAGGGTGCCAAGGTATTTTCGAAGATTGATTTGAGATCTGGCTACCATTAGTTGAGGATTAGGGCATCGAATGTCCCTACGATAGGTTTTCCCACTCGGTACAGGCATTACGAGTTTCTAGTGATATTATTTGGGTTGAAAAATGCCCCAAAAGCTTTTATAGATTTGATGAACCAAGTGTTTAAGCCCTATCTGGATTCCTTTGTGATTGTTTTCATTGATGATATCTTGATCTGCTTTCGCAACCGAGAAGAGCACGAGCAGCATGTTCCATTCGTTCTCCAAACTCTGAGAGATAGCTAGTTGGATGCTAAGTTTTTTAAATGTGAGTTTTGGTTGAGTTCCCAAGCATTCTTGGGTCATGTCGTATCAGCAAAGGGTATTCAGGTGGATCTTAAGAAGATTGAGGCAATCAAGGACTGGCCTAGACCCACAATAGCTATAGAGATTCGAAGTTTTTTGGGTTTGGTAGGTTTTTATCTATAGCAGCCCCGATGACCAAATTGACCTAGAAGGGTGCCCAGTTTAGGTGGTTGGACGAGTGTGAGGCGAGCTTTCAGAAGCTCAAGACACCTTTGACCATGATGCTGGTGTTAGTATTTTGCCCACAGGTTCAGGGCCATATACAGTATATTGTGATGTATCTCGTATTAGGCTTGGTTCGGTGTTAATGCAGAATGGCAAGGTTTTTGCATATGCTTCGCGGTAGTTGAAGATTCACGAGAAGAATTATCCTTTTCAAGATTTGAGCTAGCAGCCATTGTTCACGCGCTGAAGATTTGGAGGCACTATTTATATGGCATGTCGTGTGAGGTGTTCACGGATCACAAGGGTTTGAAGTTCTTGTTCAAGTAGAAGGAGCTAAATTTAAGGCAGGGGAGGTGGTTGGAGCTATTTAAAGACTATAACATCACCATCATGTACCATCATGGGAAGGCCAATGTAGTGGTCGATACCTTGAGTAGGAAGTGAGCCAGTATGGGTAGCCTTGCATATATTCCAGCCATTGAGAAACCGTTTTCTTTTAATGTTCAGGCTTTGGCCAATCAGTTAGTGAGGTTGGATGTTTCTAAGCCCAACCGTGTTCTAGCTTGTATAGTCGCTCGTTCTTCATTATTGGAGTGTATCAAATATCGGTAGTACGATGATCCTCACTTTCTTGTCCTCAAAGACATAGTGCGGCGCAGAGGTGCCAAGTAAGTCATGGTTGGAGATGATGGAATTTTGAAGATGCAGGGTCGAGTTTGTGTGCATACTTTTGATGGACTTCGTGAGTTGATTCTATAGGAGGCCCATAGTTCTCGGTATTCTATTCATCCAAGCACCGCTAAGATGTATCAGGACTTGCGGCACCATTATTGGTGGAGGAGGATGAAGAAGGATATTGTTGTGTACATAGCTCGGTGTTTGAATTGTTATCAGGCAAAGTACGAGCATCAGAGACCTAGTGGCTTGCTTTAGAAGATTGAGATTCCTGAGTAAAAGTGGGAGCATATCACTATGGACTTCGTTGACGAACTCCCATGGACCCAGAGGAAGTTTGACGCAATATAGGTTATTGTTTATAGGCTGACTAAGTCAGCGCATTTCATTCCTATGGTATTTTCGTATTATTCTAGGCGGTTGGCAAAGATTTATATCTGTGATATCATTTGTCTTCATGGTGTGCATGTGTCTATCATTTCTGACAGAGGTATGTAGTTTACCTTCCATTTTTGGATAGGAAGTACAACATGAGTTGGGTGCACGGGTCGAGTTGAGCATTGTGTTTCATCCTTAGACTGACTGACAGTCCGAGCGTACTATTCATATTTTAGAGGATAAGCTCCGAGGATGTGTTATTGACTTTGGAGGTTCTTGGGATCAGTTCTTGCCTTTGGTAGAGTATTCCTACAACAATAGTTATCAGTCGAGCATCCAGATGGCTCCCTGTCAGGTATTATATGGTAGGCAGTGTCGGTCGCTGATTGGGTGGTTTGATCCGGGAGAGGCTCGATTGTTGGGTACAGACTTAGTTTAGGATGCCTTGGAGAAGGTTACGATCATTCATGATATTCTTCGTACAGCTCAGTCCAGGCAGAAAAGTTATGTCGACCGTAAGGTTTGTGATATGGCACTCATGGTCGAAGAGCAACTGTTGCTTCGGGTGTTGCCCATGAAGAGCGTGATGAGATTTGGGAAGAAGCAAAAGCTAAGCCCTAGGTTCATCGGGCCTTTTGAGATCCTTGATCGAGTGGGAGAGGTGTCTTACAGACTTATGTTGCCGTATGTTTTATCAGCTATTCATCCAGTGTTTCATGTGTCCATGCTTCGGAAGTATCACGGCGATCCATCCCACGTGTTAGACTTCAGCACTGTCCAGTTGGACAAGGACTTGACCTATGAGGAGGAGTCAGTAGCTTTTCTAGGCCGCAGGTTCGTCAGTTGAGATTGAAGAGTTACCCATCGGTTCGTGTGCAGTAGAGAGGTCAGCCTTTGAGGCAGCTACCTGGGAGTCCGAGTCCAATATGCAGAGTAGATATCCCCATCTTTTCACCGACTCAAGTACTTTCTATGTTTGTTCAAGGACGAAGGTTATTTTAGAGGTGGAGAATGTGATGACCTAAAAGGTCATCTCGTGTTTTAGAAGCCATTCGGGGTTCCTAGGCCTTCGTGACCTCATTTTCTTCCTTCTCGATTTGCGTACGCAGTTCAGGCGCGCTTTCGGAAAAGCCTGTATGTGAAAATTTGAGAAAAATGCTAAATGTTGCCTTTAAAAATTGAATTAAGTTGACTTTGGTCAACATTTTTGGTAAATGGAACCGGACCCATGATCAGACGATTTCGTAGGATTCGTAAAAAAATATGGGACTTAGACGTATTACTGGAATTTAATTTCGAAGTCCCTAGCCAAGAAATGAATTTTTGAAGAAAATTATTTAGCTAAAAATATAATGGTTTTTGGAAATTTAATATCATTCGATCTTGATGGTATCAGGCCTATATTTTGGTTCTTGATACCGGTACAGGTTTAATACGGTAATTAAGTCATGTTGGTGAAATTATTCATATGATGTGATTCGGACCCTCGGTTGTGAAAATAGAAACTTGAAGTGTTCTTTAGAATTTCATTGATTTTGATGCTATTTTAGCAATTTGATTGTACGAGCGAGTCCCTATGATATTTCTAGACTTATGTGCATGTTTGGTTTGGAGCCCCTAGGGATTAGGTGAGTTTCGGATAGGCTTCGTGGTGTTTTGGACTTAGAAAATCCGGTGTGACAGTGTTTTATCTAATGTTTATTGCATTGTGCTTCGCGATCGCATAGTCACTCTCGAGGTTGTGAAGGAGAAGCTGGGTTGGGGGAGGACTTTACTCTATGCGAACGCGAGACCAAGGTCGCGAACACAGAGAATTGGGGGAGGGGGGAATTTCTCTACGTGAACGCGACTGGTCAACCGCGAACATGACCTGTCAACCGCGAACTCTTAGCTTTAGGGGGGATGGTCAGGGAACCTAGGGAAACCATATAGGGGGAATGGTCAGGGAACCTAGGGAAACCATATGCGAATGCAAGCCCCATATCGCGAACGCGAAGGTAGGGCGAGATAAACCTTCATGAATGCATAGCCATTCCCGCGATCGCGTAAGTCCTTAGGAGGCTTCTCTTCTCAAATGCGCAGTGCTCACGGGATCGCGATGAACACTGTCGCCCAACACCTAAAATAGAAGCAGAAAAGGAAAGGGCCATTTTACATATTTTCAAAAACTAGAAGGCATAGAGGCGATTTTCAAGAGAAAATTTTGTCCCCAAAGAGTCGGTAAATGATTCTAAACTATTTTCTTTCAATTACTTATTGCATTTCATCAATGTTTAACCAAAAATCTGGGGATTTCATTGTGGAAATTGGGGGTTTTGGTGGAATTAGGGTTTTTTGTATATTTAAAATTTAGACCTCGATTTGGGGTCAGATTCTAAAACTAATTACATATTTGGGCTCGTGGATTAATGGGTAATCAGGTTTTGGTTCGAACTTCAAGTTTTGACCAAGCGGCAGGGAGTCGAGTTTTGACTTTTTAAAAGAATGTTGGGAAACTACAATTTTTCATTGGAATTGGTTTCTTTGGCTTCAATTAATATTAATAAGTAAATTATGAATAGATTCGGGCGGATTGAAGTGGAAACTAAGGGGAAAGCGGTATTTGAGTCTTGAGTTTGGACGTGGAATCGATATAAGTGTTTGGCCTAACCTTAGCTTGAGGGAATAGGTGTTGTTGTCTTATTTGCTACGTGTTAGTGTTGAGTACGACGTATAGGTGTGGTGACGAGTATCTATACGTTGGTGTCGAGCACGCAAGTGAGTCTTATACTGGGACTATTATGACTCTTATTATGTACTGTTCATTCTTAAATTGATTATTATCCATATTGAACAAGACTTAATGTATTTTCTTGGTGATTGACCATTGTTGAGTATTGACTCAAGTTGAGTACTATTTTGTGATTTAACTGTCGAAACGAGATTAGTTATAGTTGAGTCCCTTGCTAGGGTGTTATTGTTTCTATCGTAGATTCCCTTGTCGGGATGTTATTGTTTTTATTGTTGATTACCTTGCTAGGATGTCATTGTTTTTACTGATTAGATGAGGAAAGAGTGATAAAGCACAAAGGGTGATGCCGTGCACATTCATATTCATTCATATGGTAAGGAAGCCTGATAAAGCACAAAGGGTGATATCGTGCACATTTACATTTATATTGATGTATACAGTGAGGAAGAGAGATAAAGCATGAAGGGTGATGTCGTGCACATTTCTATATTCATATGGTGAGGAAGAGTGATAAAGCATGAAGGGTGATGCCGTGCACATTTCTATTATTGATTGCATGGATAAGATCGAGAGTAAAAGCACGAAGGGTCATGCCGTGCATTTTCTCTTCTCTATGATTATTTGTTGTTAGCAGTTCCAGTGTATTAACTATTTAATTTCTGTTATTATCGTGATTTTCTTATTCTGATTCCCCATAGCATGTTTCCCCTTCTCGTTATTTCTGTTTAACTTCTATTATTGTTATTTGGTTAGTATATTATTTAACTGCACATGTTTAGGCTGTTTGTCGTGTCCTAGCCTCGTCACTACTTTCCCAAGGTTAGGCTTGGCACTTACCAGTACATGGGGTCAGTCGTACTGATACTGCACTCTATACTTTCTGTGCAAATCCTGGTAGTGGACCATACTGACCATATTTCGAGGTTGCTGCTTTCAGTCTATTGGAGACTCGAGGTAGTCCTGTGACGTCTGCAGGCCCTAGTGTCCCCTTCAATCCTAGCTCTTTTTTGTTTTACCTACTATCAAGACAGATGTATATTTTTTTTTTCAGACCATTATTTGTAGTATTCGTAGACAGTTCGTGAGTTGTGACACCAATTCTTGTTGGTCTTTCATAGCGGTTCGTATTATTAGTATAAAGATAATCTTTAAACTTCGTTCTTCCTCATTTATTTCTACTGATTTGTTTTTGCTAAGTTTTAAATTTCTTAAAGATAAAAGGAAAAAGGAGAAATATTTTCTAACGTTGTCTTGCCTTGCGAGTACAATATTAGGTGCCATCTCGGTCCCGATGGTGGGAAATTCGGGTCGTGACACACCTCCAGGGAGCTGAAAACCCCAAATTCAAAGGAAAAGCTACTACCCCCACTGGCCAGTCTGAAGAACCAGCTGTAGTGGTTACTGATTCAGCTACCGAGTCTTCTACAACAACCGGTACTTCCACCGAGACAGCAGCCATGCCCCCATCTTCATTTGTCGGACCCCCTGCTTCTGCTAGACTATCAGTGCCATTGCTAGTGCTGGCTTCATCTAGATATCCTCATACTGTGTTGTGAGTCTCCCAAATATTGGCGAGTCTCAACAACTAGATGCAAGCATCTAATACAAAGTTGACTACTATATCAAGTGTTGTTGTAGCACAGTCCTCAGCCCCAACAGAGCCAGAGGTACCTCCATCAGTGGAGGAAACAATGAAGAAGATTTTGGAAAACCACAAGACCATCACGGATACTCTAGTGGCACATAGGAAGTTCATTGAGGACTTGAGAAAGCAAGTCAAAAAGATGAAGTAGTCGCAAGCATCGAAGAGGTCCGTGGAAAGTTGAGAAAGGAGGTCACCAAGATTGCATATGTTGTAGATCTGCCATTGGACTTGCTTATGGAGCCTTCAGTCCCTGCACCACAGGCAGAAGTTGGACAGTCTGATGAGCTGGTTACAACTTTCCACACCGCTGAGGAGATGATCCAGATGCTTAGTAACCCAGTTGTCCCTCAGCCGTGTTATGATGAGATACAGCTTGAGGCAGAGGTTGCTGATGATTTGATGTAGACTGAGACCACATACGGAGTTCACTTAACTCTATACCCTTTCCCTGTTCTTATTTTTTTAAGCATTGGGGACAATGTTTTTTTTCATTTGGGGGTGGTCTATTTTGATTATTTGACATTTGGGATGTAATAACTCTGATACTATTTTTCTTTCATCTTTTCTTTTCCTTTGGTATATATTTTTCTCCATTTGATGTAAATATTTATTTCCTTTATGCATATATTTTTCTCCCATATGTATATATTCATTTGAATTCGATTTGTATGTTCTTTTATCTTGCTTTTCGTAGTTTATTTCATAGCTTCTTTAGTTTGCTCTTCTGTAGTATTATAACTTTTAATTTATTTTAGTAGCTTCTTTTTACGTTTTGAGTGAACAATAAGCCTTTAGTTTTCTTTATACCACGATTCTTTCCAAAGGTGGATTACGTGTGAACTGGGTCTCTCTTCCCAATGATGGATGTCGTGACAACCTTCTTAAGGGATTGAGTCTGTTTTCTTTTATGTTTTGGTAAATATAGTGGTAATGAATAAAAGGGTTCTCAAGCATGATTCACTTGGCACCAACACATTTGCCTATGATCGTATGTTAAAAACAAGTTGTTGGCAAAAAAATAGCTCTAGTTGTGACTCTTTTGACTCTTGTGTTGACTCAAGCAGTCATCGAGTAGTCCAAATCGATCCATTTGTGATTCTCAAGCTTAGCTAGGGTTGTTATGTTCCCTCAACTCTGTTCTCTTTAGCAATCCATAAGCGTGAGAGATGATATGCTTAGTTACAAGTCCAAGTACCCGTGCTAATGGTCTAGAACTTGCCCCGAATGTTTGTCTAGGCCAAATTCTAAGTATAGCTTGGCTTGTGAAATGATCGTAGGCTCTCCTTGATCCAATTTGAAATTTGAAATATTCCATGGCCTCCCAATGTGATATCCCTAGTCAACCCCTTTGAGCCAAAGCGCTTGTTCTTGCAATAACCATATTTCATGCCTTCATCCGTTTTGTATTGTCCCTCTCTTGGAACCCGATCTTTCCTTAGCACTCTTGAGAAACAATTGGCAAAACATAAGGTTGGGGAGGCAAGAGGAGTTTGAAAGTGATGAAAGGTGCAAAGAAGAGAAATAAATTAGTTAACGGGAAGGCAAAAAAAAGAAAGAAAGAACAAAAAGAAAAATGCCAAAGAGAAAGCAAATTAAGTGAAAAGTTGAAGGGAATTCAAAAGAAAGAAAGGCTGAAGTAAATAGAAAAGGAGAAAAATGAATATCATCATCAAGAAAGAGTGACGTTATGTCTCTAGTTCCCCCAAGGAAGAAGAAAATGACACAAAGAGTCAAGAAAGTTATGAGCCGAAAAGAGAAAAAGGAGTGCTTAAGGAAAGATCAAACCATTCTATTCCAAAGACGTACCTGTGACATTCTTTTGAGAGAGATGAGCGAACTTTTCACAATCTTTGCCTTGAGTGTTGCAATCTAAAGTGAGATTTGCTAATGGAGAGTAGAGGAGGAGGAAGAGTTTGGGATCCACAATGACCTAAATGAAAGAGCGAGCTTTCTTGATGAATAGAGTCAACTCTTGATACTCTAGAGTCACACTAGAACTATGGTACTCAAAAAGTCATATCGTGGTATTGTTGATAATTCATATGTGTTGTGGCTAATTGTTGGTCCCAATTGATGTGTAATTGATTTACCTTAGGCTAGCTGAAATATCTCTTTTTCTACTGAAGGGGGGAATTGCCTTATTTGCTTGAGAACAACCAAAACTTAAGTTTGGGGTAGTTGATAAGTAGGGATTTTGACCGCTTATTTGCTCTCTTTTACTTGCATTTTAGATTAAAAAAATGCTTAAAGGTATTCCCAGAAACTAACGAAATGTGGTTACTTCAGGAATATTGGAAAATGAGACAAAGAAGTCAAAATCAACTCATAAAGGAGTCTAAAGTGAACAAGAACCAAAATAGGGCAAAAGAGCTAGCAGTGCGGACCACACAATTCTAGTGCGGCCGTAGAAGGAGATTCAGAGAGTGTGTTTTGTCCAACTCACGGAGCGTGGACCACATTGCAATTATGCGGCCATAGGAGTTCAAGTGTGGTCGTATCCATCATTATGCGGACCGCAGGATTGAGATTCAGAGAGCTGGAAAATTAGGGAGTGCGTACAGCATTGCTTTTGTGTTGTCCCATAATTTTAAGTGCGACCATAACCATTTTTATGAGGACTGCAGAAGACCTCAAATTCCAAGCCTAAATTTCGAAGAGTGCAGACCGCAGCACTTTTGTGCGGCCGCCGAAGCCCATTGTATGGAATGCACCAGAATTATGCGGCCGCACAACCTTCATAGGGGTATTTTTGTCAGATATTTTCAACTTAGTATAGATAGTAGTTTTTATCATTTTTTAGGTTATGATTAGTTTTCAGAGGTGCACCTGAGCAGTTTTCTTTACTTCTTCGAGTAATTTTGTATTAGATTGAATTCTTAACATTAAATTTCCTTTGTTTAATCAATGATTATGCATTCTATCTTAATTTCCTCTTGTATTTCTTTAATTCTCATGATAAATCTTTAGTTAGGGTTATGGCTCAATCCTAGTGTGGATACTTAATGAGTATTTAATTTTAGGGCTTGTTTGTGATTAGGTTAGTTATATTTAGCCTTGTTTATGCTTAAATTCTAGAATTAATGGTTTCCAACATTGATTCATGCCTTTTTGACCTAGTCTTTACTTGAGAAAGAGAGACTAAGTTTAGGACAACTTGGCTAACAAGGAATTGAGGTCAACACAAGAAATTGATAGCCTCAATTAAAGGGTCAAACCTAAAGATAGTAAGACCCGACTTCAGCATATATCACTTGATTTGTGCAATACCCATTTGGGCTTGAGAAATCCAAATTGGGAAAAATCATACAAACTAACGAGAGGTATAGACACTACAACAAAATTGACCTAGAGTGAGAAATTGCATGTGATTGCTATACCACGACCCCGATAAATCAAAATTTCCCTATAGTTTACAACCAGTTAGGTAGACACCTAGGTGGAAGTCATGAGCCTAGATTCCTTTATTATTTGAAAAACAACCAAAACTAAAAACATTGTCTTCTAGTTTATTACTTGCAATCATTAGTTAAAAGTAGAAATAGAAACAATCAATGAATATGTGGAATGCAATCAAAGGCACATCATACATTTACTCTAGTTATATACCTAATCCAAGTTCTAACTCCCTGTGGATTTGATCCCGACTCATGTTTGGTTTATTATTGCTTCGACCACCTTACTACCTAATTGTGGTGTGAGTTATGGTGAGATCAAATGCTTCTTCAAAAACATGTCATTGATAGGGTTGATTCTCATGCCATCTACATCAACCAACTTGTAAGCCCCACTTGAGTAAGCTTCTTTCTCGACATATGGCCCATCCCATTTTGAAGTGAATTTCCTTACAGGCTTAAAGGAAGTAATAATGGGTATTTGTATGGCAAGGACTTGATCTTCTACTTGAAAGGATCTTGGGCGAACTCTTTTCTTGAAGGCGCGAGACAATCGAACTTGATAACATTCAAAGACTCTGTTGAGCTTCCAAACTCTTCTCATCAAGAGCCTCCAACTCTACTAATTAAAGTCGAGAATTTTCTTCATCAGTAATCCTTTCTTGAATAGCTAATCATATCGAAGGTATTTGATGCTCGAGTGGCAAGACAGCCTCGACTCCATAAATGAGAGAATAAGGAGTCGCTTGTGTTGGCGTGCGATGAGTCATCCTATATGACCATAGAGATTCTTCCATACGGCCATTCCAATCTCATTTGGATTTGGAGACGACTTTCTTTGACAAGTTACATAGAGTCTTGTTGAATCCCTTTGCTAGACCATTGGCGGCAGCATTGTACATAGAAGAGTTATGTTACTTGAAACCAAAGAGTTCACAAATCTTCTTCATCAATCTATTATTGAATGGCTTGCCATTATCCGTTATTATGTAACGATGAATGCCAAAGCGATAGATTACGTTTACTCAGATGAAACTTGCAATATTTTCCTTCTTTACGTCCTTAAGAGTAACAACTTCAGCCCATTTTGAGAAGTAGTAAGTTGTAACCAATATATATAGGTGCCCACCAGAGGACTTTGGCAGCGGTCCAAAAACATCCAATTTTCAAGCGTCAAATGACCAGGATGCAACAGTTGGGTGCAACACTTTGGAAGGTTGATGAATGAAATTTGCATGGAATTAGCAAGCCTTGCATCTTCGAGCATAGCCCAAGTAATCTTTTACCATTGTCAGCTAATAATATCCCATCCTTTTTACATGAAAGAAGAGCTTTAGTCTAGACTGATGTGATCCATATACCTCAGAATACGCTTCTTTTAAATCTTGGAGTGCTTCATCTTCCCCTAAGAATTGCAAGAACACTCTCTCGAATGATCTGATGTATAGAGTATCTTTGTAGTAAAGGAACTGAGGTGCACAATGGCGGATTTTAGTCCTTCTCCTCAAATTTTCTGGAAGTATCCCCTAGCTCAAGTAATCAATAATGGATTGTCACCATTCTTCCTTCTCGGCTTCTAAAACAGCAACAAGATGCTCGAGTTCATTTTCTTCATTTTCACCCCTATTTAGTGGCGGTACTACCCATTTTTGGCAGATAGTACCTTGCGCTAGATTAGTCAGGGTTAACGATGAATCTATGGAAGTTAAAGCATCAGCCTTCTTATTTTCTTTCCTAGGCGCATGTTGAATATTCACATTATTGACCCACCCCATTATTGTTTTAGCATAATCATGATATGGGTGAAGTTCAGGTTTCTTGACCTAGTAATAACTAAAATCTGGTTGATCACTAATTGAGAATCACCAAAGACTTGCAATTTCAACATCTTTTGATAGCCATTTCAAGCCCAAGTATTAATGCTTGATACTAGCAACATTGTTGAAGTAGATTTGCGTCAACGTAAAAGATTAGGGTAGCACTTCGCCTTGAGAAATAGCAAATAATACCCCAATACTGGCTCATCCACTATGTACAGCACCATCAAAGTTTATCTTTCACGGAGGCTGAACATCAGTGACTATTGCGTCCTCATCAGGTAGTTCATCAGTTAGCTCTCAATCATAAAGTATCGGATGATCTGCCAAGAAGCCTGCCAATGTTTGTCCTTTTATAATCTTTTGAGGGATGTACAAAATCTCGAATTGTTGAAAATGGAGGTACCATCTCGATAGTCTATCACTAAAAACAAGTTTTGACATCATGAACTTGATGTGATTTACTTTAAAAACAAGACAAACAACATGAGCTTGAAAGTAGTGCTTTAACTTTTGAATTGAGAAGACTAGCACCAAACACAACTTTTCAATTGGTGAATAATTCAGCCCGTTTGGTGTCATCATCCTGCTCAAGTAGTAGAGAGAGTTTTCTTTCCCCTCACTATTTCCTTGGGCCAACAGTGCTCTAACAGACCTTTCTTGCGCCATAATGTATAGTATCAATGGATTTCCAGGTATAGGGACTGCTAAATTAGAGTCTTTATCAAGTAGTATTTAATGCTCTCTAAGGCATTACTACACGCTTGGTCCCATTTGAAATGGACACCTTTCTTTATAAGGCGACTAAATGATTAGCTCCTCCCAACTAGGTTTGAGATGAATCTCCTAAGGTATGCTAACTTTTCAAATGCTAACTTTTCAATTGGTGAATATCCCAAGTTTCAAGCATTTTCAAGATTGCATCTACTTTGGATTGATCAATTTTAATCCCTCGATGTCGTACAATGGAACCAAGAAAATTTTCGGAAGTAACTCCAAAGGTGCATTTCACTGGATTCATCCTAAGTTGGTGCCTCTGGAGCAACTCAAACACCATTCTCAAGTCTTTCAAGTGGTCGCCCCTCTTTCTTGATTTCACAAATAAGCCGTCCACATAGCATTCGACATTTTTGTGGAGAAGGTCGTCAAAAATATTTTGCGTAACCTTTGATAAGTAGCACTAGTGTTCTTTAAGACAAAAGGCATAACCATGTAGCAATAAGTATCCTTGGGGGTGCGGAATGAAGTAAACTCTTCATTTTTTGGTGCCATGCGAATTTAGTTATAGCCCGACGGACCATCCATGAACGACATTGCCTCATACCCAGTAGTAGCATCGATCATCAGCTCTGGAATAGGAAGTGGGAATTCATCTTTGGGATATGCATTGTTGAGATCACTAAATTCAATGCACACTCGAATCTGGCCATTCTTCTTCCTTACAGGGACAATACTTGAAACCGATGTTGGGTATTTAACTTCTCGAATAAATCCATCTTTAATGAGTTTGTTAATTTCGGTTTCAATCAAGGGAACCAAGTCCGGCCTAAAGCACTTTTGAGCTTTCTCAACAGGACGAGTGCCATTCTTGACTGCAAGGTGATGGACTGCTACTTTAGGGTCCAAGCCAGGCGTTTCTTTGTAACTCCAAGAAGAGACATCCATAAACTCCTTGAGTAACTCAATATAAGTTCTTTGTTCATCAACTTTTAGTAAAGCACTTAAGTAGGTGGGTCTTGGTTCTTCATCAGTATCAAGGTTAACTTCTTTAAAGGCATCAATCATTGACTTCACCCCTTCTTCATGTTCCGAGGGAGCATCTTTCATATCTTCATCTTCTTGAGGGTCCCCATCATTGAAAGATATGTTATAACACTGTGAAACATCCTCCAATTTCTCGTCATCCTCCATTAGAGATGAAACATCGTGCTCGCCTTGTGCAGTAACATGATTACGAAGAACCCACACTTTCTTCATCTTCATCACATTCTTTAGTGTAGAACACAGTGTATGGATTCACCTTTAGTACCTCATCACACAAAACCATGATCTAACAAACTTACCATTCAAAACCAGATAAGGAACCTGTTACACATCTACAAGACCTTGAGATCACAAAGTTCCAGGTTGGGATCCAGCCCTTGGGAATGTAAGGTGAATGCTATTACAAAATCAAAGGACCTATAGGAGCTGACCATAGAAGAGTTGGTTGGAAATCTGAAGACCTACGAGATGAAGAGGAAGATAGACAGTGAAAGAAGAGAACCAAAGAAAGAAAAGAACCTGGTACTCAAAGCTGATAGCAATGACTCAAGTGAGGAAGAGTAGAAGGAACACCTGAGGGAACAGGTTCCTACCAGTTCCCGAGGAGACTGTATGAAGTTAACTCTCCAGCAGGAAAGTTGTTGCATGTACACGCTATTACATAGGAACAGTGCAACAGTCAACTTTCTGTGGAAGGCTCTTTACCTACCTTGCTTACATCATTATAAGTAATGTAGTACATACATAAACACAATCAAGGAAGGTAAAACATCTTACTTTATGAGAGAACCAGATGAAGGACCTGAAGCATGCCTAGTACCATCATTCAAGTTAGTCGACTCAAGATAATCTAAGTAGTGTGTCTTTAGATTCATAGGAACTAGATTAGGGACCTGATATATTGATGTTCCCCTGACAGAATTATAAGTTAACAGCACAGCTGGAAAGTAACTGCAGAAAGTGACTGCCTGCAACTGTACACGCAACAATACAGCAGACAGTATAGCAATCACTTCTCATTGAGAAGGGGCATGTACTAACCAAGATTGGACATCACCATTGTCAATTAACATCACTAAGGTGATGTCTTTTGGAATATAAACCTGGTGCAAGACACAATGCGTCCCTCTCCAAGACTTGCAAAATCAGAAACGAAAATACTCTACCAGGTGCGAGAACAACCTCTCTTAAGAACAAAGCTGCTTCAACCTCAAGAACCGGATCTAAGATTGAAGATATCTTAAGTCCTTAGGTTTGTTGAGTCTTTGTTATTTGTTCTTCATTGTAACTCCTTTCTTTCTTTCTTAGAAGCTATTTTTAGGAAACCAAAATCACAAACCCTCTAAGTTTGTGTCTTGGCTAGAGTTAGTCGAGTTGTAAAGTCTTTGTAACTAGAGAGTTACAAAGTGGCTTGTTATAGTGTTATTACAAGTTAGAGTGATTAAAGTCTTTGTCACTAGAGAGTGACAATGTGGCTTGTGGTGAGAGCATCACAAGTTAGTTAAAGTCTTTGTAACTAGGGAGTCACAAAGTGGCTTGTGGTGAGAGTACCACACGTTAGTTGAATTCATTATAATAGAGTCATTACAAAGTGGATTGTAATAAGAGTTTACAAGTTAGTAAAGTTGAAAGCCAACAAGTGTAGGTCGTGTTTTTTGTTCCTTTGAATTGGGATTTTTCCACGTAAAAATCCTTTGTATTCTTTATTTTCTACCGAGCTATTGTGGGAAAAATTAGAGAACCTGATTCCCTATACTGGCTGGTTTTACAGTCTGTTTCTTACATGGAACTTATGGAGAATCCGGTTCTCTATACAGTGGGAGCTTATCTTATGTATCATTTACATACATTTTCAGTAGTTAGCATTGTACCAAACTGATATAGGACCAGATTGCTATACAATTTGGTTCATTAGTATTTATAGAGGAAACACATAGAAAACCCGGTTCTCTATACAGTTTGGTGGACGCACAGTTTCTAACAATTGGTATCAGAGCAGTTTCTTTCTAAAAGGTTATCACCTAGAAAGGATCTACATGGCTGCTCTACCAAACTTCGAGGAAAGTCAATCAACCAATAGACCACAGATATTTCAGAAGATGGGTCGCAAAAATAGTGGGATCCTAAAGAAAAGAAGTTCCAGCAGGAATTCCGAAGGAAATGATTGTTGTCATAAGTGTGGAAAGCCTGGACACTTCATCAAAGTCTACCTATTTTTGAAATAAGAGCATCACAAACACAACTCTAACAAAGTAGAAAAAAGGAACCTAGTTCTTGACAAACAATTTAGCCAAAAAAGTGCAGCTGACAATGTTGTGAAGCAAGCTCTTGCTGCATGGGGAGACTTAGAATGCAAAATGAAGATGAATCAGAAGAGGCAAGCTCTTGCTCCAGTGAATCAGAAGAGGAACTAGATGCAGGAAGCAGCTCCATGACGGCAATGCAAAATGAAGATGATTCATTATTTACATTGATGGCTTAGTACCATGAGGATGAAGAGGATAACAATGATGAGATAAATTTCAAGGATGTTCAGAGAAATCTGAAGTCCTGCTCTTCAAAGAAATTGATGTCATTAGCAAATGTTCTAATTGACACATATTATAGTTTTCTTAATGATAATGATGCCCTAATCATAGAGCTAGGAAATGTTGAACAATCTAGATATGATTTGATGGTAGTGGTTGTTGACTTGAAGAAAACCATAGAGAACCTTAACAAAGAGAAGAATACCCTAGTAGAGAAAATTGCTGCTACGGAGCAAGAAAGGGATGATATGGTAGTTTCCTTTTATGATTTAAGGTAACAAATGGAAAAAGTAACTAGAGAACAAAACTTTGTTGAAAAAACAAACAAAAAAATGGATCGACAACACTGAGGGAGAGGAAGTGGTTAGAAAGGTTCAACTTTAGCTTGAGAGTGAGAAACTTAAAACAAGTCTTGTTGCTGAGCTTGAAAAGAATAGACAACTTTAGGAGGATTTAAAAAGGGTTAAAAATGATCTTGATAAGTCACTTAAATGGACCAGGTACTCTGACGTAATAACATCTATGTACAAGAGTAATGATGGAAACAGGCAAGGCATCGGGTTCCAAAAGGCTAAAACCTCCTATAATCCCCTTAGGAAGTATGTAACTGTGGCTAATAATAGGTTGTGCACTCACTGTTGTCAAACTAGTCATTACGAGGACTCTTGTAAAGTTAAAATTCAGTCTTTATAAAAAAAATAGAGTTTTTGTTGGAAAAGAGGCATACTGATGAGGAACCTGGTTCCCTAAAAAGAAAATATGTGCTGCCTACATGAGCAAAAAGAAGTTTGATCCGCCCGTTCTATCATTATAATGAGACCTAAGCTGGCTTGGGTTCCTAAGTCTAATCATTGATTTAGTGTGCAGGGAACAGTGAAAGGGAGAAGTCAATAGTGGTACAGGGATAGCGACTGCTCGAAGCTCATGACCGGAAGAATAAAAGATTTCCTTTCACTGAAGACCCTGCAGGGAGGGAATGTATCCTCTAGAAATGAAAGAAGGGGTACATTCTCCGTGTCGGAAAGGCTGGAAAGTCTCTCAAATTTGTGATGAAGGGAATAAAGTAGAGTTCTTGTCTAAAGTGTGCACAGTTACTAATTTGGTAACTGGCGAAGTGGTCTTTGTAACCAAAACATACAACAATATTACATTGCTGATTTTGAGTCTCTACAAACTGGTGATGTGAGCTACTTGAAGAAGGACCTAGTTCGTGGTCTGCCAAATTCAAATTTCAAGGAGCATAGAGTGTGTGATGCATGTTCTAAGGGAAATACCTGATGTTTCAAATGGCAAGGCTGATATGATGATTCAAATGCAGGAAACAGGTGAAGACAATGGAACATCCTCTTCTACTTCTCAAGAGGAACTTGGTACCCCAATTACTATCATTGAAGCTGAAGAAAGAGATGGAGATGCAGCATCAGGAACTTCTGATGCAGAACACAATAGTTGAAGTCATAATTCTACTGATGTTAATGATGATTCACATATGGAAGAACATGGTCCTTCAAATTCAGAAGTTCAAGTATCCAACTAGAAGCAAAAGAGTTCACATCTCTTCAAAATGTAATCACATTTTATTCAACCTAGTTCTAAGCAGTTATGCAAGAAGAGCTTCGTCAACTTGAAAGGAACAGTGTGTGGAACCTGGTTCCACGACCTGCTGACAGAGCTGTTATAGGAGTCAGGCTCCCCGTGCTTGGTGTGAAAAGATGTCAAAATTCCTTCTAGAAAATGGCTTTACAAGAGGGAAAATTGACAACACTCTTTTCCTAAAGAAACGAGAAAGGAACCTACTCATTGTGCAGATCTATGTTGATGGCATCATCTTTGGAGCAACAGCTGACTCATTATGTGAAGAATCTACTAAACTCATGGGAAGTGAGTTTGAAATTAGTATGATGGGGGAACTGAATATCTTCCTGGGTCTTAAAGTGAAGCAGTCCAAAAGGGGTACATGTATCAGTCAGTAGAAATACATCAAAGAACTCTTGAAAAGGTTTGATATGGAAGCATCAAAGGCCAGACATTGTATTTAGTGTGGGATTATGCGCAATGTTTCAATCAAATTGTAAGGAATCTTATCTTAAGGCTGCTAAGAGAAACCTGAGATATTTTAAGGGCACATAGAACCTGGTTATGTACTATCCTTCAGAATATGTTGCAATTGCCTCGTGCTGTGCTCATTTACTGTGGATCAAGCAAAAATTGGAAGATTTTGGTGTATATATTGGTTGTGTACTGCTTCCATGTGACAACACCAGTGCTCTCAACATGGCAAATAACCCCGGTTCAACACAAAAGAACCAAGCACATTGATGTCAGATACTATTTTCGCAGGGACAATGTTGAAAAGGTTCTGATTTGTATGAAGTTCTAGAAGACGAAGGATTAGGTAGCAAACATCTTCACCAAAGCACTGAGCATGGAATATTTTGAAAGAAGTCGTATGGAGGATCAAGCTCAATGAAGGACATGGTCCTTCGATGATTAGGTATCTTAAGAAGGAAAGGCACAATTCTAAAAAGTGTTTTTAGGCGACATATAACTCAAATTTATACTGTTATAGGTATACACATATGGCAGTTTCTGGACAAAAACAAGTAAGAGTGACTTTACACTTCTAGGAGTCTTTGCTCAAAAGTTTCAAAAACTGTCACGGAACCCGGTTCCTGTGATGCAGGTTAGTAGTCTCTTCAATACTTATATACCTTTTTAAGTTGTTGAAGTGTCATGTCATCAATTTGTTTCTTCCTTTCTCCTGCCTCTCCTCCTAACTATTGAAGTCCAAAATGTTAAACATTTTTTTAACAGATCTGTTACCCAAAAAGGCACTTCTCTATCTTACACCCAAATAAAACCGATTCTTTTCTTCAAAACTTAAATCAACATTGTCTAAAAACAATCCTTCTTTCAAAATATGCCAGAAGTGAGCCCAACTCTCTAACTTTCCAAAAGCCTAACTCCATTAGAATCAAAAATCAAGAATTCTTTTATAGATTTTGTTGGAAGTTTAACTAAAAGGGAACAGGGTAGATCTAATAATCTAAGAGCATAAGGATGAAGTTGTTGCTGGATTTGTAGAAGCCTTGAAGGATGGAGAAATTGGTAAATTTAAGGACTGAATGATGAACCTGATCCCTCAAGTCCTTCTCATGAAGCCCATTTTAATGATGATCTTTCTCTCTTTGAGTTCTGTGTATAAATGAACTTCTGATCCAGTAAAAAGAATTGATGAAAAGTAGGTTGATTGATGATGAAGTGGTGTGATATACTGATGTGGTGACTGTGGAAGAGAGAATGAAGTGGAAAAATCTCCATTTGTGAGAAAGAATTAAAAAAATATGGAGAAAAAAAAGTTGGCTGAGAAAGATGCAACATATGATAAGGGTAAACAGATTGAGAAGAAGAAGAGGGAGACATGGCTGCTCAGGGATAGAAAGGGTAGTGTAAGTAAGGAACCTAGTTCCTTACAGAAGCAAAAGGTTGAGCCATTAGGTTTGGATGGAGAAGATGTTGAAGTATCAAAAGGTGGTGTAAGGCAGAATGTTGACTCTGATATTGCTGAAAAATGGAGGAAATTCTCGACATTGTTGAGTTACAAAAATTGGAATCTCAACTTTGTTCCTACAAGTCCTAATGTTTCTGAAGAAGAAGTAAAAACTTCTATGTTTTATGTGATACTATGATACTATACGTGCATGGTACTAAGTTTGTTCTTGACGAGACAAAGCTTGGAGAGATTCTTGGTGATCTGATTGATGGCTCAACATACTCAAATAGGTTGAGAACATGGTCCTCGAGGACCCTTCGCAGAATAGAATGTGAAGTTGAAGGGTGAGAATGAAAGATTTAGGAAATAGGTGGAGGAACCAAGGGAGCAAATGATCATTGATCAAAGAAGAGTAAATGAATGAATGGACAAGCTTATCAAAGCCTTAGCCCCTTACCTTTCCTTCTGCCCAATGATCCATGTCTTTCGCTCCTTCCAAATTCCCTTGAATTCTTATCCTCTTTTGATCCCTATATTTGATGACATTGGTACTTAAGTTGCTTAAATTATCATATTATGTATTGTTGAAGCTACTGTGCTTTTATTATCATTACTTCACTACGGGGCCAATCACTATGTGTTGTGCACGGGCATTCACTTGTTGTTCTTGTTATTATTTATGTTGTGTTGCCCAAGTGGCCTGAGTTAATGTTGCTGAACTTCTTTTTGGTAGTACTTCTTCTGTTATTCTTTTTGATGATTTCAAAAGGAGGAAGTTATATAGGTGTCACCATAAAAGGAACAGAATTGAATGTTGTGCATGAAATATGGATCTGCTTCGCAGGTGGAACGTTGCTGATAATGCAGGGAAACATATGAGGAATCTAGTTCTTCGGTTCTCAAGGGATAGCTCTGCTTCGCAGGGGGACGTTGATGATAATATGTTGATTATAGGTCTGATCCGTAGGAAATATTTGAGGAATCTAGTTCTCAAGAGGAATATTAATTCTAGGTTTGTCGTCATCAAAAGGGGGAAATTGATAAGTTATAGAACTTTGAGTTTTGATGATTTTCCAAATAGTTTTGAGAAACCAGTTGTGATTGGCTCCTTAGGTTCGGTTTTCAAGGGGAATATGGCTGATTCGTGGGGGGAACAATATGGAGATCTAGTTCTCATAGGAAATATCAATTCTAAGTTTGTCGTCATCAAAAGGGGGAAATTGATAGGTTACAAATACCTTGGGCACAAGTACTTTACTTCATGTTTTGACGATCTAACAAACTTACCATTCAAAACCAGATAAGGAACCGGTTAGACATATACAAGACCTTGAGATTACAAAGTTCCAGGTTGGTGTCCAGCCCTTGGGAAAGCAAGGTGAATGCTATTACTGAATTAAAGTACCTACGGAAGGTGACCATAGAAGAGCTAGTTGGAAATCTGAAGACCTACGAGATGAAGAGGAAGATAGACAGTGAAAGAAAAAAACCAAAGCTGATAGCAATGATTCAAGTGAGGAAGAGAAGAAGGAACACCTGAGGGAATAGGTCCCAACCAGTTCCCAAGGAGACTGTATGAAGTTAACTCTCCATCAAGAAAGTTGCTGCATGCATACGCTACTGCACAGAAACAGTGCATCAGTCAACTTTCTGTGGAAGGCTCTTTACCTACCTTGCTTACATCATTGTAAGTAATGTCGCACATAATAAACACAATCAAGAAAGGTAAAACACCTTACTTCATGAGAGAACCAGGTAAAGGACCTGAAGCATGCCTGGTACAATCATTCAAGTTAGTCGACTCAAGATAATCTAGGCAGTGTGTCTTTAGATTCATAGGAACCATATTAGGGACCTGATAACTTCATGTTCCCCCTGAAAGAAGTATAAGTCAACAGCACAGCTGGAAAGCAACTACAGAAAGTGACTTCCTACAACTGTACACGCAACAGTACATCAGATAGTACAGGAGTCACTTCCCATTCAGAAGGGGCATGTACTAACCAAGATTGGACATAACTATTGTGAATTGACATTACTAAGGTGATTTCTTTTGTAATATAAACCTGGTGCAAGACACAAGGCATCCCTCTCCAAGACTTGCAAAATCAGAAATGGAAATACTCTCTCAAGTGCAAGAACAACCTCTCTCAAGAACAAAGCTGCTTCAACCTCAAGGACCGGCTCCAAGATTGAAGATATCTTAAGTCCTTAGGTTTGTTGAGTCTTTATTGTTTGTTATTCATTGTAACTCATATCTTGATTTCTTAGAAGCTATTTTTAGGAAACCTAAAATAACAAACTCTCTAAGTTTGTGTCTTGGCTAGAGTTAGTCGAGTTGTAAAGTCTTTGTAACTAGAGAGTTACAAAGTGGCTTGTAATAGTGTTATTACAAATTAGAGTAATTAAAGTCTTTATAACTAGAGAGTGACAAATTGGCTTGTGGTGAGAGCATTACAAGTTAGTTAAAGTCTTTATAACTAGGGAGTCCTAAAGTGGCTTGTGGTAAGAGTACCACAAGTTAGTCAATTTCTTTGTAATAGAGTCATTACAAAGTGGCTTGTAATAGGAGTTTACAAGTTAGTGAAGTTGAAAACCTACAAGTGTAGGTCGTTGTTTTTGTCCCCTTTAGTTGGGTTTTTCCATATAAAAATCGTTTGTGTTTTATTTTATGCCAAGCTATTGTGGGAACAATTAGGGAACATGATTCCCTATACTAGTTAATTTTACACTCTGTTGCTTACAGTGGGAACTTATAGAGAATCTAATTCTCTATACAGTGGGAACTTATCATGTGTATCATTTACATACATGTTCAGTAGTTAGCACTGTACCAAACATATATAGGACCAGATCGCTATACAGTTTGGTTCATCGGTACATTTAAAGGAAACATATAGAAAACCCGGTTCTCTATACAGTCTGGTGGACGCACGGTTTCTAACATTTAGTATGTTAGTTTGGAGATTAGATGATTCCCCATCATCTTTGTTCCTCTAAGGGACATATTGGAGCGCAGGAGTTACTTTCTTGCCATAAGACGCAATATCCCCTCTATAAGATTTATTCTAGTTTGGTTGTATCTCCTCAGTAATAGCTTTGGCACTACCAATAGTCTCCTCGTCTCTTTTAGTTGTGGGCTCTTCATTCTTGCTTTTCATGATATCATCCACTTTTAGCTCCTTCACAATGCGGTTCTTCAAGTAGAACTTTGCATCGGCGAAGTGTGACTTAGCCTCGGTGAATGTATCATCATCAGAAACTATCTTCTTATCGACTTCACCCTCATAGTATTTTAAGCATTGATGTTAGGTATATGGAACTACTTTATTCTCATGTATCCAAGGCCTCCCAAGCAAGATGTTGTATGAAGTCTTTGCATCGATCACATGCAGCCATGTACTTGATTGCATATCTTCAATGGTAATCCCTAACCTGATCATACCTATGGCTCTTTGCCCCTCTTGGTTGAATCCTTGAATCATCACATGACTTTCCGAGAGTTAGTTTGAGAATACCAAGTTCTTTCACGGTGTGAATTGGCAAGATGTTCACTGAGGATCCTCCATCAACCAAAATTATATTTACCCTTTCATCATGCATATAGACAACCAAGTACAACGGGTGGTTATGAGGAGTGTCACCTAGTAGAAGATCGCCATTTGTGAACATAACTCTTCCTCAAAAGCATTAACTTCTTGAGGAATGGAATCGATGAGCTTTTTCGAAGATGGTGCTGATGGTAGGTCATCACTCTTTTCTTCCCCTTTGTCAATATGGAAACTAGAGGCATCAATACCTTAATAGGAATTCTTCGTACGTAACCAACTTGGTAAGAACTCCTCCAGGTCATTGGATGTCATGGCTTTTGAAGATGGTGCACCTCCACTTTTCCTTTCTTCAAATGCTTAACTGGATTCTATCTCCTTGCTCTTTTCACCATCATTTTCCTTGTTGGTTGTTCTATTAATTCTCTTTGTGGGCTCCTTTTGTAGCGCCTATGGCGAGTCACCAACGTACAACATTCATCATCATCATGGTGGTCTACTTCGACTTTGTTATTCTCCAATAATTCTTTATCTTTGATTTCCTTTAAACTACATAACTCATCTAAACTGAATGAGCCAAAAGTGATAGAGACTTGGTTCATACTTGCCTTCTCATATTCAAGCACGATCTTTTTTCACGGGCCAACTCCATAACTTTGTCCTTGAAGAAAAAGCACTTTTCCAGAGGGTGGCTTACAAGTCAGTGATATTTGCTGTAATTTAGGTCATTCATTTTCCCAGCTTCATTTGGTCTCTTTATCTCTGGAAGCTCAATGAGATTTAACTTGAGAGTTCTTCAAAATGGATGGCACATCAGAATCCATAAATGGGTACTCCTTATCTTGCATTTCTTTTAAAGTCAACTTTCCACTTGGCTTATCTTGAAAAGAAGTGGATTTCATACTCTGCTTCTTGCTCACCTTCATAATGAACTTCACATGTGATGAGTCGTCATAGCTTCTTTGTCTTCAGATTTGGGTACAAACTTGCTCAATTTCCTGACTTTTTGATTGTCGTTCCCTTTGCGAGGCTCAAAGATAGGAAACCTTTCATTTCCAGCAAAGGCCATGCTCAACTCCATATCATGGGCACAATTTGCAAGTTCTTCAAATGAGATAGGTTTGATACCTTGCAAGATGTAGTGCAGTCCCCAATAAATGCCTTGGATACACATCTCTATGACCGACACTTCACTAAGCCTATCTTTGCAGTTGAGCTTGCATTCCTCCAACGATTGATAAAGTCGATAATTGGTTCCCCCTTTCGTTGACGAATATTTGTATATTCTAACATACTCACAGTACGTCTCGTGCTATGAAAGTTATTAAGGTATTCTTGCTCTAGTTGATCCCAGAGGTCTTTGTACCAATCAAAAGCATTTTCTTTTAATAAGCGGAGAAACTACTTGACGAGGTAATCTCTAGAAGTCCCAGCATTGTTCCATGTCTCAACAAAGTGCGCTACATGTTGCTTTGGATTGCCATTGCCATCAAACTATTGAAATTTTGGAGTTTGATAGCCAGCAGGTATCTTTAACATATCGATCCTTGAAGTGTGTGGATTTGCGTAGGTAAAGGAGGATTGAAAGCAACTTTATATTTGTTTTATAGTCCTTTCAATCAAATCCTTTAGTTGATTGATCCCTTCCGAAGAGACTGAAATTTCTTAGTGGATACAACTTGTCATGGGGGAGGATCAATCTCTTGAATTTCTGGGACTTTTCCAGGTGCATGGGTGGATTCTTCTTCCATCAAGATTCCACTCTGTCCATTAGCTTGTCAATTCTAGCATTTTGATTTTGTATGCACTTGGCCAAGCCAATGATTGCTTCCGTCAAGTTTGCCAATTGTTCTTCCACAGATGAAATGTTTGTCACTATGGCTTGCATGATTATTATAGATGATGGGGAGCAAAATGAATTGTCACACAGATTGATTCTCGAATGGCTCACGCTAGGCGGTGTAAGTAGGAATACCCATCACTTAACATATCATCATTTTCCTTCAGAAAAGAATTCCTCGTTCCGGAGAGGTTAGGCTGAGCTAGGGTTTTCTTGATCCTTTCAGCAATATCACTTCCTCATTTCAGTATGTTCGTAGAGGATCTTGCTCCTTTTGAGGATGAAGATCCGAAAATAGGGGTTGATGCGGACAGTACTTGGAGTTCATGTTATCCTAAATAGCTTGCTTAGCTCCTTATAGTTGGTCCAAAGCTTCCAAAGGTAACATCGAGGGTGCTTTCTATATCAGTATAAAATTTGCAATTGGCAGTCTTGGTAGAAGTAGATCTGGAGTTAACCTTCTTTGAATCCATTTCGATGTGCTTGAACTTTGGTGATTGAAAAGTTGAGATGAGAGCTAGTGATTGTCCCACTGTGCATGGCAAAATTTGTAGACAATAAAATTGCGTCAAGAATAATCGAGATCAAAAATATTGCAACAATCGTGTATTTGATTTCAAATAATTTGAGTGTACAATCTCTATGGATTCTCTGATTCTTCTTTCCAATAGTAAATATTCAACGGCCTTTGAGCTTGATCTTGAATATGTAGTTGTTGCCACGAACGATGATCTTGAATTCAACTAGGATGAACTTTGATATGAACTCGTACTCTTTTAATATTGATTTGTTCTTTATTCTTGAGCTTGAACTTGAACTTGATTGCTTGAAGCTTGAAGCTTGTTGAGAAATTTGCGGCGTTTGATCCACAAGCTCTCTCTTGCTTCTTGTTATAACTTCTGGTGCCTTTTCTGAGTTATGAAGACCCTTATTTATAGTTATAGGAGGGAAGAGTTATGATAAGAATAAACTCTTTCTGACCAATCAAATTTCAAGGTGACAAGGCTGCATTTGATTGGCCAAACATGTCACTTGCACACGTGGCATAATTTTATTGGCCTTTTAATATGACTTGGTATGCTTATCATTTTGACACGTGGCATGATCCTATTGGCTCTTCCGCTTGACTTGGTGCGCCATGTCATTTGACACGTCGCACCAAACTGGGCCTCTAAGAAGATGACATCTTGGGCTTAATGAAGTGGGCTCATCACTTTAGTCCAATCAAATGGGCTAACCCATTGGATTAAGACTTATTTATTTAATCCATATATATTGGACTTATATAATTAATTCAATTAAATTAGATCATAGTATTTATTTGTACCAATATATCTTGAATTTAAAATATAATCCAAACTATTTTATGGATTTAATTCTAATAAAATTTATATGCCTACAATGTGATCTGAAGGTCATGGGTACGAGCCGCAGAAACAGCCTCTTGCAGAAATGCAAGGTGTGAGCACGTGATTTTTGCCCTAAGCAAATTATTCCTAAAATTCAAACAAAATGATTTTTTATTAGTTTTACAATTTTGCTGCATTTTTATGTTAATTAGTTGCCTAATAATTCATATTAAAAAATACAAAAAAATATGCGTATACATTTGAATTTTTAATTTTAGTACTAATTCATTTTGGAAACAAATTAAAGAAAAATCAAAAAATAGCATTTTTAGTGTTTCAATTGAAAACTACTATGAAATAGATATTAAATAAATTTTAGAATCTAATTAGTCTAACAATCAAATAAAATCAGAAAATAAATAAAATTGAAAAAGGAAAATAAAATACAAAAATACAAAAAAAAAATACAATGCAAAAATATAAAATAAAAAGGATTTGGACTAATAAAGAAATTGGGTTAATTATTATAAACCCAAATCAAATGCTCTAGCCCAAACAATATACCCGCCTAGGCCCAATATCCACCCGTTCAGCCCCAGCTATAAATCCAAATGACCCCCTTTTAAGTAATCTAATCCTAGCCGTTGAAATGAACCGATCTAACGGTTGAAGCTTGATCTTCTCAAGGAAATAAAACGACGACGTTGCGTAGAATGATCTGGGCCGTTCACTTGATTAATCTAACGGACGGGGTTAAGTTTTCATTAAAAAAACAAACGGTGTCGTTTTAGATGGCAATTGATCTGAGTTGTTAATCTGTTTAATCCAACGGTCCAGGTTAAGCGTTACTCTTTTAATATATCAAATCATATAACCCTAAAATCATTTTTAATCCCTCCTTCTTCCCCATCTAATCTAGCCGCCCCCTTTTCTCTCAACAGATCCCGCCGGAATCCTACCGGCGGGAGACGGCACCTAAGCCAACCAGTCAACCAATAACACCCCAGAACTGCCCTTCACCCCTGATCCCACCCCTGTATTCATTTTTCTTCGAATCACTTCCGTTCATCTCGAATATTCCAAAAAGTGTCGTCGGAACCCTAATTCCGGAGAACACTAGTTCACCCAAATCGCCTCAAAATCACACCAAATCTTCCCCTTGACACCCTTAGCCCAGTTTTGAAACCCTTGAGTATTAAAAGTCACTGAAAAGGCTCAAATCAAGATTTAAAACTCGCAGGTGACCAAGAAATTCAAGAAAACTGATGTCCAAGGCTCCTGAAATCTTGGAAATCTTTCAACTAAAAAAAAGAAGAGAAAAAGAAAAAGAAGAAAGAAGAAAGAAGAGAAGACTGTTAAGAAAACAGATAAATTTTAAGCTAAGTTTCTTGCTTATTTTTCCTTTCTGCTTCTTTTTCTTTTTGCATGTGTTCTGTTTTAGCTATTTTTCTTAATTTTTGTTTAATTTTATTAGGGTTTACTAATATTGTTAAAATAGCATTTTTTTTCCTGTTTAATAAATTAGTAAGTAGATATTAATATTAGGTCTATAAATAGATTCTGATTTTTTCGTATAATTAGATTTTTAAAACGATTTTAGTTGTTTATTTCATATGTTTCTGAAATTAGTTAATTTTGCTAAATTGTTTGTTTTGTGAATTCTGATTTGTAAGTCTTGAATAGTTAGTCGATTGGTTATAACTGTTAGTTGATTAGTTTTAATTAATTAACAGTCAATTAAAACCTTGATACTAATTAACTCGTAGGTCAAGGGGAAAAATAGTTCAGGGTTAAGAGGGTAAAAGGGCAGAATGGTATTTGGTAAATCTGATTTAGATTCAGGGTTAATTTGGGGATACAAAATGGGATATTGGTAATAA